>KB205940.1:405261-505452 GCA_000328965.1 Ascocoryne sarcoides NRRL 50072
GGAGGAAGGAAGGAAGGAAAAAGGAAAGAAGGAAAGAAGGAAAGGAGGAAAGGAGGAAGTCTTATAATACCTACCTACCATACCGCTACAATAAATAAGTACCTTATAAATACGTAAGGAGTTTGGAGATTATTATTATTATTATTATTATTATTATTACTGTTGGTATCAGAGTCTAGTATATGTCACGCGACACCCATATTATATGACCTGCCCCAGCTCCATATTAGCAACTTCCTTCCCGTAGTCGTAGAACCTCGAGAATATCAACACCTCGCAAAGCATGGACTTGGTATAACGTACTCAGGTCTTGTGCTACAGGGTGATATCTCTTGAAGCTTACTTACCGTCTCTATCGCTTAAATCAACGACACGTGAATACTCGGGTTTGGCTTCAGAACTTAGCCTCCCGACAATTACCATCACCCTCGTTATCATCTCATCTATCCTGTGGACTCATATATGTATCATATCATGTCTTTTATATCATCTCATTTCATCTCATCTATTTATCTATCTATCTATCTATCTATCCATCATCTATCTCAGTATTAATCTCATCACCTCGCGTCTCATCCTATCATCTCATTAACTCGGTTACTCATCTCATCTCTCCATTTATCATCGTTTACTCATTCATTCATCTCATCGTATCATTTCACCCTATCCTATCCTGCCATATCTTGTTATCATTTAAATCATCTTGTTATATATCTCAGTCATCACATCAATATTCATCCATTTCATTCATTCATTCATATCATTCATATCATTCATATCATTCATATCATTCATATCATTCATATCATTCATATCATTCATATCATTCATATCATTCATATCATTCATATCATTCATATCATTCATATCATTCATATCATTCATATCATTCATATCATTCATATCATTCATATCATTCATTCATTAACCACACACGAATTAAAACCAGATGCATATATATATCCGCCCAACGCCGTTCCCAATGCAACAATGCTGTGCTATGCTGAATATCAACCACCCTTAACCTTTCCTGCTTCCTCCCCCTTTCCTTCTTCCCTTCTCCCCTTCTCCCCTTCTCTCTCCTCACTCACCCCCCCATCCCATTTTCCTAACCCCCACCCCTTTAGTCACAATACATACATCCATCACTCCTCTCTCTACTCTCTCACCCCTCCGATCTTAATACAACCATCTATCCCCGCCACCCTCCCTCAAGGCGAAATCGGCGTCTTAATAGCCCCCTCCACCGCCTCCGCCACAGCATTATTCCTCTTGGCCGCCTCCTCCCCCGGAACAGCTGCTGACACCGACACCAACACATCCTCTTCCACAGCCACAGCCACAGATCCCGTCCCTGATTTCCTCTTCACATCCCCTCCATCCCCCTCCAGCATCTCACTCGGCACCTGCCTCACCATCCCCTCATCCCCACCCCCACCCACCTCCTCACGAACCTTCAACGAGCGCGCCTCCACCACCGGCGACGACGACGCCACCTTCTTATAAACCTCCACCGACGACCTCCCCGACCTCGTACTACTCTCCGCATCAAAGAGACTCTCCTCATAGCTCTCCCCCGTCCGCGGCCTCCGCTCCTCCTCATCCTTGCTCCTCCCACCCACCCCCTTCATCTCAACATTCTCCTTCTCCTTGCGCACTGCCGGCTGCTGCTGCTGCACCGCCGCATTCCTCCCCCACCCCGCCTTCCGCTTCTCCCCCATCCACGTGCCCCAGCTCCCGATATACGCCCCCGCCTTGCTCCCCACACTCTGAAACGTCTGCCTCGTGCCATCAAAATTGCCATCCTTCCCCCCCAACCCCGGACTCGCCATCCCATTCCTCTGCGCCTCTTCATGCTTCCTCTTCTGAGACTCGCGGAACGCTTCCATGTCCGCGTAGAGCTTGTTGAACACCGTGTTCGCCTTCTCCTTCCCGGCCTGGAGGTTCCGGCCCAGGACCTCTTTGCCGACGGCGAACCGCTCGTCGAGATGGAACTCCTTGACCTGTTCTGCGATGCGCTTTTGCACGTCGTCGATGGTGAGGCCGCCGGCACAGGGATGTTTGGGCTCGACGATGTCGAAGAGGTGGCTGTCGGTGTACTGATCCCAGATCCGGTAATTCTCGGATCGGGTCCAGGCTTCGACCCAGTCCGAGTTGAAGTCGTGACTCGGGTCTCCTTCCACTTGTGGGAGTTGTGCCCTGGGGTTGTGGGCGTGACGGATAAAGTAATTGTGGCATTTGACAGAGGAGATCAAGGAGAGGAGATACTCTTCAAATTGGAGGCGGATAAATTCTTCGGAGCCGACGTAGCCCATTGTCTTTGGGCGGCTGGGGTTGGTTTCGTCCCAGGTGTCGTTGACAGATTGAGTTATGAAGTCGATCCATCTTCGATCGGCAGCGGATAGAGCAAGTGCTGATCTTAGCGAGGAGGACGTGATGTTGATAGTCATATTGTCGAGGTTGATGAGGATATCGCTATACCTATCTTTTTGTTGTAATAATAGCGAGTTTGTCGAGCCGACAATGTATGATTTTGTGCCGTAGTCTGCTAGTATGTCCAATTGCTGCAGAGGGGTATAAGGACCAAATAAACTTCCCTGTGCTGGTGGTCAGTAAAATTGCTGCTATAAACTCGACCTTGAGACTACCCAGATATCTCAAAGTGAATGGGATGTTACGCAGCTCGAGAAGATTCTTAGAAACGGAAAGACTGCTTACCTTCCCAAAGATTTGCAACGGTAACCCCATATACGATAGTAATGAACTCCGATCACTCGTCTTCAAACTCGTGGGCTTTGTGAGATGCCTCTCAAAACTATCCAAGTCTGGATCCGCACAGTCTTGCAAATTCCGAATGAGCCCCGGGATCAGAGAGATCAGAGAAAATTGCATCATGCATAATTTCTCACATCTCGAGCCAAAGAACAGCATCTACCACCAATTAGCCCCGCGCCCTGATGCCCATCCATCGCTTAGTCTCGATAGGGGTAAACAAACCTTGGGCTGCAACAGACAACACTTGAACAGCACCAACGTCTGCCACTTGAACTCCCGCACTAACTCCCTCAAGCTCATCCCCAAATACTCCTCCCTATCCTCCTCCTTCTCCCCCACGCCCCTCTCCTTCTCCTCCTTCAAGCTCTCCTGAAACCTCCGCAAGATCTCCGTATCGCTAAACTCCCTCTGCGCAAACCACGCCTTGGTCACCACCCCCAGCCTCTCCCTCAGCATGCCGAAGAACTGGGGCGAGTCCGCGATGACCACCACGGCCTTCTGGACCGTCGAGCGCGTCACGTCCGGGGGCCGGTTGATCAGGAGCGACGCGTCCATCTGCTGGGTGCAGGAGATGCCGAAGAGCGACGTAGGGGGTTTCGAGGAGCCCGCCGGCGAGGGGAGGAGGAGCGTGAAGTAGGAGAAGTCTTCCGTGCTCCTATCCAGCAATCACCATCAGCTTCGCTCTCTGGCATGCATGCACACATGGTGTTGATTTCATGATCGAGTATAAAGAAAAAGGCACTCACACATGCGCCCCATCACTCAAGGCCATAAACGGGAGCAGAGGCCAGTCGTATTCGACACTCGGATCCACGCCCTCCTCGACCCCATACCAGCTCTCAACCTCCGGGCCCCTAGATCATGACAATCAGTTTCTATTCCTGACCTGTCCCGCTCCCCGATTCCAATCCCCATCCATCCACCCCGCCACAACAATACAATCGGGGGAACTCACCTCGCATGATGGAATCCCACCACCGTAACCAGCGGCACAAACCCCCCCTCCCTCCCACTCCCCCCATCCTCCACCCCCAGCGTCGGAGACGTGATGGGCGGCGCCAGAACCGTCGTCCCAAGCTTGATCTCCTCCATCTCTGGTATCGCCAGTCCCTCCAGTCTTATATCTGCCCAATTGACCGCTGCTCAGCACTCACTCGCCCGCACGTATATATAGAGATCCGTCTGCCAATCCAATCCAAAAGCAAAAGCCCTAAACTGTATTTCCCGCCCTGCTTATTCAACGCATCCTGTCGTCCCTCTCGAGGATATATCTCGTCGCTGATCTCACCCTGGGCCTGCGATCCTCGACTCGGAGCTCCTCGTCGCGGAAATGGTTCGAGGGGAGGGAGGGAGAGGCGGGGAGGTTGCTTGGTTTGTTGCCCGGGATATGTTTCGATCCCAGAAGAGATCCTGTCGCTCGCGCCCAATTCTTCTCGTGAGGGTTCAGGTCAGCCACGTCTTTCCTGCGCTATCTTGCCAGACCGCTCCAAGGGCAAATAATGCAAGCTTCGGGCTTCATCAGAAATTTTGGTTCCACCGGAGCCACTCAAGCTCTCCCTCCCTTTGCCAGCAAATCCCCGCGACCGCCAATCAGCACAAATCGGCGACGGAGTGGATCCTAGGACCTACTTCAAGCCTTTCACGTGTTCATGCACGCAATCTAGCCAAACCCGGCATACGGAAGAGATCTGGGAGGATGGTCGGTATGTGGTTTTCTATTTCGTCCTGCTCCGTATATCGCCAAAGCGGTTGGGAGCTTATGCTCCTCGCCACCACGCAGGATTCTCACCATTATCTTGAGCAGGATCAAGGGCACTGCCAGTCAGCTCCAGATACAGACTATTAGACTACTTTATTGCTTGGTTTCACGTGGTCTGTCTACTCCCTCCCTATTGCTCCCCGACATGACACGGGATTGGTATCCATGGTCCAACCGTCTTCCACCGCAAAAACCATCCGCAGTCATCCATCGGGTGTGTGCCCATCGTCTTTCCAATGGCCATATCTTCTACAATCCATGCATTGCTTCCTGATTGCACAAATAATTCGCCTCTGATTCCATGCACCTCTGTGACGCCAGAAAAGAAAGAAACCCCAAAGCCGGTCCCGTAGCCACAAGAGGCGAGCAAGATACGGGAAAACATCACTGGATCCGCTGTCGCCGATGATGGAAATGCAACATGCAACCTACCCCAGTCCATAGCACAAGACCTGGTCGTTCGTCGTAGTCCTCAATCACCGTTCGTATAATCTTCCATCTGCACGAGATCATCTCGCATGTAGTCTTCCATCTTGACTTGATTATCTGGGTCAAGCCCTTGATCGACATTGTGATATTCAAGAATTTCGGAGTACCTGCAAAAAACATACCAAGTCAGTCTCGCTTCTTTTTCCCCTCCGCGGTAAGAAAGACACTGGTTCGTGTGACATAAAACGCACGAGTCTCAGTTCTCGATTTCAGGTATGAAGCTATTGATTTCATCGTACATCATAATTTTCCATGTATCGACTGGAAGATCGGCGTCGTTGAACGACCAATCAAACTTTTCCTCTGCCACCGGCTCATCGGTCGGATCGTGATATGGAGCGAGATACTCGTGCTGGAGAGCCTCCGAGGCCTTGATCCGTGTCCGAGGATCAAAGACCAGCATCTCTTCGAGAAGGGCAATAGCTACACGGCATCAGCAAAGGGAGCCTGGCGAGTCCTCGGAACTTACCTGGGGGATCGGCATTTTTAAATTTGTCCTTTAATGGCTGTCTTACCCGCTTGGGAAGGGATTGGACGAATCGTAGCGTCTAGAGTTTCTGGTTAGCAAGAGCGCTTGGATTAGTATGCACCACCAAATCTTACGTTTTCGCTGGCGATTGTGTGAATAACGTCGTCGGGGGGGGTCCCCAAAAGCTCCGTGATGATGGAGAACTGATTGACATGATCCTTTCCTGGGAACAGAGGCTTGCCCTCCAACATCTCGGCGAAGATACACCCAGCACTCCAGATATCGACCTCGACGTCGTATTTCTGCCATGTAAGCATAATCTCGGGTGCTCTGTAGTATCTCGTGGAGACGTATCCGGTCATCTGGGGATCTTGGAGACGGGCCAAGCCGAAATCGCAGATCTTGAGGTCGCAGTTTTCATTCACGAGAATGTTGCTGGGCTTGAGATCGCGGTGGACGACACCGGCCGAGTGGACATATTTGAGACCTCGCTACGACACTACTTAGCACGGGCGCAGTCGGACGCGTCTGGATTGCTTGCTTACGAGGATCTGATAGAGGAAGTACTGGATGAACTGCTTCTCGAGGGGCCTCGACGTGAGCAGGCGATGTAAATCTGTGCCGAGCAGTTCGGTGACAAAGTAGCTGTGGATGGGGTCAGCGGGAATCCAGGACACCGGGCCGCAGAATACGTACATGTCTTCCAGAGGGGAGATAAAGATATCACTGAGGGAGATCACCTAGAACCGGTCAGCACGCGCGGGGACACGTCGCGGATCGGGGGAGGGCCTACATTTTCGTGCTTCAGGTGCTTCAGCAGCTTCAATTCCCGGTAGGTTCTCTTCGACAGGACCGGGGTACTGAACGGCTTCATAATCTTCTTGACCGCAACGTTTTGTCCCGTGAGTCCGTCCTTGGCGGAGCTATACACTCATATCAATATTCGTGCCATCATCTCGAGAATGGTGGCCATACCAAACCAAACCAAAGGCGCCCATCCCGACAGGTTGGAGGTCGGAATACCTGTGCAAGTCAGCTTTTCCATCGCAAAACGCAGTGGCGGCGCACCCCGCCCCGCGTCGGTCTGTACGCACCTGGAGGTGATCTCGAAGGTCGTTCCGAAGATCTGAGCCCGCACGAAGTCCGCCATGGTGGGAAAGAGGTCGGTCAAAGGTGATATTTAGGAATCGATGGGGAGGAGAGACGAACGAGGGAACGAGGGATGGCGATGCTGGAGGGGAGAGATGGTGGCAGGTGTGCCCTAACGAGAATCGAGAGGGGAAAGTTTGCGATGCTAGCGCGGAGGCTTTCAGGGCGTGCCGGTGTTGGACAGAGCTGGAGGGAAACCTGGCGGGGTCGCGAGCTAATCAAGGTCTAGATGTCCCGCGTCGAGTCAAGCTGGATCGATGGACCGGGGAACTAGGAAATGCCAACAAGCCGAATCTGCGACCGGACCACAACTCGAGCGCGAGCTATCTCGAACGGACGATTCGTGGTGATTCGGGTCGGGCAGACCTGGAGCCGCTCAGAGGGGCGTGGGTGCTGGCGGTGCGGCCTGAGACTCGAGCGACCAACGAAAGTTAGAATGCCGTGAGATGTCGGTTGAAGGCGATTATTCCGTCGACGGGGGCGAGTATATAAAGGATCGAGAGGATATCGGATATATAGGCGTGCGGGCGGTGAGATGCTGGAGGCGTAGATCGCTACCGGAAGGAGAGTAGAACGAGAGCGGGCGAGTCTGGCGCTTTATGTATGTAGACTTCTCTTCGCGCCGAGAGCTTCACGATGGGGATGGATACACGAGGAAAAGAGCTCGGGGGGAGCAGAACGACGATCGAGCGGGTTTTCGATCGAGCAGCGAGGGAGGGGGAGGGGGCTCTTGTGTCGAGTGGGTTGTTTTGCATCGCTGCTTGGGTTTCCCGTGGGCCTCCTGCTCTCTCGTGCTACACGCATGACGCCCGGTATTAAAAACGGGGGTGGTATTCGAGTAGAGGAGTTGGAAGAAGGCCGGGTTTGTATAGGCTTGTCTAGGTTTGTCTAGGTTGTATAGGTTTGCATAGGTTTCTATCGGCTTGTCTAGGTTGGTATAGGTTTGTATAGGTTTCTATCGGCTTGTCTAGGTTTGTATAGATTTATATCGGCTTGTCTAGGTTTGTATAGATTTATATCGGCTTGTATCTAGGTTTGTCTAGTTTGTATAGGTTTATATAGGCTTGTATGTAGCCATAGCGAGGGACCAGCGAGGGTGGTGAAGAGCGCTCGGGAATGCAATTCTTCAGCTTTCGATCGACCCGGATCGCCCAGTATCGATCGTGGATCGCCGCACCCTCCTGCCCCTCGCCCACCACCATCTCATCTCGCTCGTCTGTCGAATACAGCCCCATCTACCTGTCTAGCCAGCCCTCTCTTTCTTTTGTATATCCATCGTCTAGGTTTGCATAGGTTTATATAGGCTTGTATAAACAAGCCTCCAGATTCCCACCTCCATCGACCCTCAAAGCGGCGGTCGAATCACGGAGGAGGGGTCGCCTACGTCATGGCCGTTGCCAACTTATGAGAAGACAGCATCCAAGTACATCCAGCGTCGCATCCAAGCTTCCAAACATCCAAGCGTTCCAGATCCCCAACACCCTCACGGCTTCACAAACACATGGCGTATAAAAATCAAATCCCTCGAGCCAACAGGAGCTCTCCGTCCTATGAAAAGCAATTCCGCCCAAACGGGCCGGATCCCCCTCGTGTCTCTCCTCCTCCTCCACCCATCCCAGCCGTCAGCACCACCCTCATCCCCTCCACCCTCCTCACCATAGGTTCCAGCGACCCGACGAAAAAGGCTTCATTCCTCTCCATCCTGGCCGAACCCTATTCCCCTCCGCGCCGGCCAATAAACAAAAGGGAGTGATGCCGGCGGAGAAATCTCCTCGCCATCTTGCTTTTCCGGATGTCACATCCATCTCGGCTTTCGTCGTGGCGGCTTTCTTCTTCTCGCGGGAAACATGGCTTTTTCACACATTCCCACGACCGACGAAACCCGATTGTGGGAGTTGGGGGTTCAGGGTTTCGCTTTCCGCGTCATCGGTCGGATATCCTTGGGGGATGTTCACGTGAGACCAACCAACAGGGTGAGGGGTACAGATCGTACCTCATCCATCCATCGAGGGAGCGAGGGGCAAGTCTTTCTTTCCCATCTCATCTCGGACCTCAGACCTGGATTTGACTTTGATTTGCCTCGATTTATACACCGGGGGGTCGTGTCAGCATCGACATCGACATCGACACTGGAGAGAAAGATGAACCACACGACGAGCAATCTCGGCATCCGACGTGGCACTTACTGATCCAACGAGGGGGCCAACTACCACGAGAGACCTTTCGATGACGGCCAACATCACCATATTCTTCTCCCCAACAACTAACTACGTCCTGAGGTTTTGGACCATACACGAAGAAAACAGGAACTCGGTGAACCGCCGAGCAGAATCGCAGAGCGATGACAGCCCTCACCACTACTCATCAAGTTTTCTGGATAAACAGAATTAAAAAATAAGATGGGAGATAGGTTCGAGGAGGAAAAGGCCATCCCATCTCCCTCCCCATCCCATATCACGAGCTTCTTCCACCTCAGATACCACCTCAGATGACATCTCAGATGCCCATCTCAAATTGGAGCATCAAAGACGACGAAGAAGTCGAACCCCGTCCCCGCTCCGATCTCCAGGAACCTTCCAGATGCATACCTTCGAGCATACCTTCTGTATCTATACTTCCCCCCTCTACCCCCCAGATGCGATTTCTTCTCCTCCACCACCACCATCCTTGGGGACTATTATGCTTATTAGAGGAATATCAAAGGAGACACAGATAAGCAGATGGGTGGTTACCCATACCCCAGGAGCGAAAATCTAGCTAGCCAGCTACTATACTGTGTACGATTGTATCTAAGCCTATTTTATCTGAGCAATAAGAGGCGTTCATGTTAAAAAGTCAACGTCACGGACGAGATAGTCATTCATATACCTCAAATTCATTCATGCTTACCATCAGATCCAAATCCACCCCTCCCCCCCCGCTCTCTCCCCCTCTGTTACCCCACGTCACAACTCAAAACGCACCGGATCAAAAGATCGCATACCATGAAACCATGCCTTTCATTATTGTGTTACTGATTCATCCCAATCCATCCCATCATCACCATCCATCCACCAATCAATCAATCTAGCTTGAAAGAACGAGATACCCAGAACCTCCAATACCCATGCATGTCTATACTCTACTGTATCTACAATTCATCTGCTTGCAGACCAGAAGTCTCCCGCTTCTCCGGTGCCAAAGGCTCCACGTTCCAGATGCTGTCGGCATACTCCCCGATACACCGATCGCTGCTGAAGAAACCCATCCGCGAGACGCTCGTGATGCACTTGCTGACCCACTCGTCCTGGTTCTTGTACGCCTCATCCACGAGAGCCTGAGTTTGGTTGTAGCTGTGGAAGTCGTCCGAGACGAGGTAGTAATCCCCGTGATCTTCAATGGCCCCGACGAGCGCACCAAAAGCCTCGGCGTCGCCAAACATGCCGCCCTTAATGGCCTCAAAGACCTTCAAAAGATCGGGGTCGAGCGCGTGGCTACCATAGGTATGAGCGTGGCGAAGATCTTCGACATCCTCGGCCAAATTACCAAAGAGGAAAATGTTGTTCTCGCCAATCTCACGAGTGATTTCAATCTACATAGGTTAGCAATGAACCTCTTTCATCATCGGGGAGAGACTAACGTTAGCACCATCACAGGTACCAATGATCAAACCACCGTTTAGCACAAACTTCATGTTTGAGGTACCACTGGCCTCGGTTCCGGCGGTTGAGATGTGCTCGCTGATATCACTGGCGGGAATGATGATTTCGGCCTTGGAAACGTTGTAATCCTCCAAGAAGATAACTTTCAAAAGATCTCCAATATCCTTGTCCTTGTTGACCACAGCTCCAACATTGTTGATGAGATGGATGATGGTCTTTGCCATCCAGTATCCTGGTGCAGCCTTACCTCCAAAGATGCTGACTCTGGGTGTCAGCTTCTTCCGCTCTTCGGTGCTCATTGCCTTGATTGCAAGATACCGGTGAATGACACCAAATACGTTCATCTGTTGTCGCTTATACTCGTGTATCCGCTTCACTTGAATATCAAATAGTGCGGAGGGGTTGACAGTGACACCCGTAGTCGTCTTGATATGCTTAGCGAGACGAACCTTGTTGGCATACTTGATTTCTGCCCATTCCTTCTTGAACTCCTTGTCATCGGCAAACTTCTCAATTTCGTTGAGGATGTTGAGGTCTTTCAAGAACCCGTAACCCCCAGTCTTGCTGGCGATGAGTTCGGAAAGTCTGGGGTTAGCTTGGTGCAGCCACCTTCTAGGGGTGATACCGTTGGTGACATTCGTGAACTTGTCGGGTCCGAAGATTTTAACAAAATCTCGGAAGATAGTAGTCTTGATTAGATCTGAATGAAGCTCTGCGACACCATTGACCTTGTGAGAACCAACAATTGCCAAGAAGGCCATGCGAACCATCTTGGGCTGGGATTCCTCGATGATAGAAACGCGGCCCAGCAATTCTCGATCGTTGGGGAACTTCCGCTCGACAGATTGTAAGAAGTACAGATTGATTTCGTAAATAATTTGGAGATGTCTAGGAAGCAAGTTTTGGAACAACGGAATAGACCATTTTTCGAGAGCCTCAGGCAAGACAGTGTGATTGGTGTAGCCAAACTACCATAGGTGTTAGTGAAGTAAAGGACGGGAAATGGACATTTTGACTTACAGTCTTGGACACAATAGCCCAAGCCTCGTCCCACTCAAGACCCTCAAGATCAATAAGAATACGTTGAAGTTCGACTATGGCTAATGTTGGGTGGGTATCGTTAAGCTGAATAGCAACTTGATCGGGGAATTGCTTCCAAGCACGCTTCGATTTCTTGAAACGACGAACAATGTCATACAACGAAGCAGCAACCCAGAAGTATTGCTGCTTCAACCGGAGCTCTTTACCACGGTCTAAATTGTCGTTGGGGTACAGTACTGCGCTAATAGTCTCAGCACGCTGCTGATCTCCCACGGAGCTCTCGTAGTCGCCGCTGTTGAACTTTTGGAAATCAAACTCGCCGCTAGCAGCTTTGCTAGACCACAAACGCAGATTGTTGGTAGCAGGCGTATCATATCCCGGGACGGGCATATCATAGGCAACGGCCTTGACAATCTCACCGCCTTCCCAAACGCACACACTCTTCCCCTCCTCGTCTTGGTACTTTCGCACATTGCCGTAGAATTGAATCTGGCTGGATTAGTCAGGCCAAGATAAAAAGGGTTAATAGAAACTCACATCTACAACAACATCGTGTCTTGGGAATTCCCAAGGGTTAAAGTCAAGCCAGTAGTCAGGTACCTCGACCTGGTATCCATCCACGATTTCCTGCTTGAAGATACCATATCTATATCTAAGACCGTATCCCCATGCTGGGAAGTTCAGCGAAGCAAGGGAATCGAGGAAACAAGCCGCGAGCCGTCCAAGACCGCCGTTTCCGAGCGCAGCGTCGTGCTCCTGGCTAATGATGTCCTCGATACGGAAACCCAGCTCCGACAAGCCCTCTATAGTACTCGTTAACAAATAGGATTCGGGGTCAGGACGACGTAAGCATACCTTTCGCAACATTTTTAAGGCCCACGTTCAACATGGCATTGTCTAGTGCTCTCCCCATCAAGAACTCCAAACTCAAGTAGTAAACTCGCTTCCCATCAGCATATGTCTGTCTCTGCTGCGTGCGGTTCCATTCGGTGACCAACCGATCACGAAATGCAAGACTGGCCGCGGCATATGCGGCAGTCTCGTCGCAATTGAACATGCTCCGCGCCAGAGTGGTCTCCACATGACGCACGACTTCCTTTTCGAAATCTTCCTTCGTCTGGAAACCGTGGGCAGCGAACTTCTTCCACGCCGCACGTTGGGGCTCGGGAATGGATGCTGCAAGGCACTCGTATTAGCATCTCGGGGGGCAGAAATGGGCCACTCTGAGAACTCGCCTTCAACGCTCTTGATCTCGCCCGCACCGAACCCCGTAAAGGTCCGCTTGTGCTTGGGTCTGGAGAAGCCCGGTCCAACCGGACCTGTAAGATCAGAAATGGGAGCACTGGTGGAAGGGCGACGCTCGCGAGGAGCGCGTTCAGTTGTTTCCGCCATCTCGAAGAAAACGACGACGAGGGTGAGGAGGGAGCGAACAGAGGAGCCAGAAACCCAAGGAGAGCTCCAGACGCAAGCTTGCACGACTGGTACGAGATGCGGGTTGCCAAAGCGGGCTGCTGTTGCTTCGGTGCGGGGTTATAGAGCCGATCCAAAGTCAATTGATATCTTTGGCGGGGTGAAGTGAGGAATGGTGATTCACACGGATAGAGATATGGGGATGGTTGGGGGAAAAGATGAAAAGAGGATCGAGGAGTTGGAGGAGAGAAGAAGGGAAGAAGAGAAGAACATGCTCCCAGAGTCCGAGGAGGATGAAAGCTCTGCATGGTAGCTCCTCCTCGCAGCTCAGCCCCTCGTATGATAGGAGCGACTTCTGGATAGCCAGGCGGGTTGGCAGGATAGCAGGGATGCATGCAGATTTGTTCCGCTTGCGATAAATTCGCATTCTAGTCGCAACCCAAAGCCCACCATGACCGACACTCAGGCCAGCCGGCATCCTGAGCACCTCCGCGAAGTCGCCCACTCACCTATCAGCAGTTATTGGCATCATCACGAAAGGCGCTGCGGAGGGATCGGAGATAAAAATGGCATGTTGGCTCGCGTTGCAACCGATAACGCCCAGAGAGCCCCAGCGGTGATAGGATGCGTATGTGCTAATAGCTCTGGAGCAGACTTGGGAATCCCCTCGCTTTATCCCAACATCCGCGCCCCGGAAGCCGACGAGATGCTCCAAATCCACTTGGTGCGGAGCTCGAACCCGTGGGGTGCTACCCGATCCCTCTCCTTCTCGCCCTATCTCCTCCCAACGATGCAGCTATTTCAGCTCGCTATCAGGAAATATGGAGCAGCGCGGAGGACGGTCAGCAAAGCAGGTTTTTTGCTCTGCTTCCTTCGTGGGCCACTCAAATCTCATGAGAATACTCTCCTCAACCTCCACGCATGATGAACTGTCACGATACTTAATAAGCGCCTGGTGTCGGCCATAGCGAGCTGCTTCTGCCCTTCGATGGAAGAAACGTAACCGGATCATGGATGATAGCATGTCAACGAGCTTGGTTGCGCTGGAGCTTCTGTGGACACCGGACACCTTGTTCTTTATTTATTATAACTTGTGCATCCTCAGATGATGCCAGCCACTGGGGCTTCTAGCCACGCATAAATCGCTTCGATGCATAATATACTGAAGCTCCCTCGCGCCCCGTCCTTTGTCCAACAACCATGTCCCGACTCCTTCGATCATTATAACCTATGAACTTCTTATCAGTGCAAAGAAAACCACAAAGTGTGCACTGAGTCTGCAGTGTGTGTAATGTGCAACAGCGTAGCGCGTTTCGAGAACTGTACGCCTCCCAGAGAAGCAGTGCCACCAACCCCTGTGAGACGGCCACCCAAAAAAACTCCAAAAAAAAGTACCATGCCCAACGCCAACCCCAGTGAATGTGGGGATATTTCCAGAACAAATGAAATGGTGCGTTATGTATCATAAACGTGAATTAGGGCCCTCACAGAATGCCAGAGTCTTTGAGTGCGTTTTGCAGGATCGTCTCCTTGACAGCAGCGAAAACAAGTCGGATATTTGACGTATCCGTAGCTTGGGTGAGACTACTTGGATTAGCGTTCGGCCGCTGGGAGCAGTACGGGCTACTTACTGAGGATATAAATTTAGATGTGCGCGGTTGACTTGGTTGAACCGCCAGAGCAGATATTTGGATGCTCTATTAATATCATTTCCTCCAGAATAGTCGGGAAAATAATTGCTTAGAGGTGATCGTCCGAGCTTTTGTCTGAAAAGATCCACTTTGTTCAAGAAGAGAATGATACTAGTCCGCATGAACCACCTAGAGTTGACCACCGAATCAAAGAGGACTAGACTTTCCATCATCCTGTTCTGTTTGGTGTCAGTTGCTGCAGGTACGAGATCACAAGAAATAAAACCCACCTGATTACTCTCTTCCAAAAGCACTTGGTCATATTCACTCAAGGCCACGCAGAATATGATCGAGGTCACATTCTCGAAACAATGTATCCACTTTTTCCGTTCACTCCTCTGCCCGCCAACATCGAACATGCTACAAGAAAGTGTCAGTGTTGTATATCTCGTCCCGGAACACCAAAACTTACTGTATGCTCAACGAGCCCATCGTAAACCTCGTCTCGTATATACCGGTGGTTTTCGTTCTCGCTCTCAAGACATCCGCTTCGACGGGTATATAATCAGGAGCCGAGATTCTGATAGCCTCCTCGAAGAAACTATTTTCCGTCAGTAGTTGGCATTTAATCCTGAACTCTAGACATACTATGGTGCTGAATCCATCAAGTAGAACTCGCTCTGCCTCTCCATCAAAGTGTCTATACTCTCATCTTTCCACAACGAAACGATGGCTACCCCGACTTTGGGATTCAGCGGCGTATGTATATCAGGGTTGACCTGATACTCCATCAGGTAGTCGCTGAACTCGACATTCTCGGATTGAGTGGGATCAATCCCAAACTGCCGCATCGCCCCTATCACAGCCTTCGCGCAGTCGATGAGATTTTTATAAATCGTTAATCGATAAAGTGCCAGTTCATCTACCGTGTAGCCGTTCTGGTGTATAATCTTCATCTGCTTGACGATTGTCGACTTCCCACTCTCTCCAGATCCTTCGGATTGTTAGCACTCTGCCTATTCAGCCTCCATATGCGCTCAGCTCACCCAATAGCAAAATCTTGCATTCTCTTCGGAGCCGCCTCGAGTCTTCCTCCAATTTCTTGTCAATCATCTGACTCCTCTTTTTCTGCTCCGTCTCCTCCGCATTGGAGCTCATGCAAGCACCCATCGTCCTTCGATTTGGCTGCAAGCGCAGCCCCCGCCGGCTTCTGCGTATTGTGATTTCCGGGAGGATCACGGTGCGTCGACTCGGTAGAATTTCGTGTGAACGGCAGAACTGCTGATGGTATGGGTTTGGGGATCGAGTCGATCCTTTGGGCGTAGACGGCTGAGCGTCCAGGTCCCAGAGAGTTGGATGAGGTGAAAGGGTGGCCAGCAATGCTGCACAAGCAAGATTCACAATCTGATTCGGCCGAAAGCAACAGTTATCATCCCACCTATCCCAGGTGTCGACCTTCGTGATTGACCTTCCACAACGAGACGTCTTGGTTCCGCCAAGCGGTGATGCTGCGAGTAGGGAAGGACGATCGCATTCGAGGTAGACGCACGGAATACCGAGACGGAAGAGGTTCAGATCCACAGCCTCGCGCTGGCAGTGAGAGAGCGGAAGAACTCGAGGGTGTCGATTCGTGAGTGATGATGTTCGGATGGAAATGGTCGCAACGTCGAAGTGGTGATGCAAGGTTGGGACTAGATGTTCTGCGGACGCCAACCCCGGTGGACATGGACCTTAGAATCGCCTGATGGGAAGGTGAGAGGCTGAGCCTTCAGCGGCAGCAGGAGAGACAAGCTCAGATCTCGATTTGCGTGCAGGCTGCAGAGAAGGATAGCAGATAAGGCGCAGCACAACACGAACTATATACGCCCCGGCGAGCTGGAGCTACAAGGCGAAAGCTGGGCGACGGATCCTCTCGTAGAACAGGTGAATGAAGGTATCATGAGACGAAGCTGCTTACATCGAAGCAGCAGAGAAGCTGCCGGTCGTGGATTAAACTTTTGGCTGCAGTTTAGGTTCCGCTATTCCGACATGCTGTGGAAGTCGGTGCTGACTCAGGCGCGGGCGGCTCTTCTAAGCTGGGTTTGTCTTGTCTTGTCTTGTATTGTATCAACTCGATTGTCTTGTATTGTCTTGTTGTATTGTATCAACTCGATTGTCTCGATGGGATTGCATTATATGATGACACGTCGGGAGAATCGCGATGGTCATTCCCATCATCATCACAATGGCTATTATTACTTCTTTTGATTGCGATCTCTGACAACGGCCGACGCCCTGCCGGGCCTGTACGACCATCACCGCTACAAAGCAAATACCAGCGATCTCATCCTGCCAGCCCAGCCCGGCCTTGTGTCTTTGTCTGCGAAAGCCTCGACTATCACTACCCCTCCGTGCTCCGTCGGACCAACAAACTCCCTGGAGCTCCCAAAGACGTCCAAGTCGAATCCGAGCTGACCATGAGCTCGAGGCTGCAGAAAGAAGCAAGTTCCGAGAGACATGCAGGCCGCTCCGTAAGATCCTACAAGTGTTTCGTGGCGCTTCTCTAGCGGCCTCGTAGCATGTCGGTAGCCCACCGTTCGAGCAATCAGAGACACACGTGTGAGAGCGAGAGACCACATCATTGTTGAGATCAGCTCTCCCGGTCTCTAATCTCCTTTATCATCTGATGCAGATGCCCATTCTGGCCTTCGGTTTCAGCTATTATTGGTTTCGCCAATATCCTCTCTCGCTCTCCACGTGGGTCGAAGTCATTCAAAAATGTTTGCAAGAAGAACCTCTGGTTGGAAATCCGCTGAGAGTCCTCCGCGAGTCTCCTGAGCTTCCCACTATAGCTTCCCAACCGTTCTTCTACTCTACGTACGCTCCTCTCCTCCCCCTCCCCCTTTATTTGTTTCCCTACGAACCCCCAAAGCTGCGTAACGTCGTACTCCTCGGAAAGGATACCTGCATGATCTTCTTCAGCCGACGATCCTGCTTCGAAGCTTCTACGAACCTAGTCGCCACGCGAGTGACTCGAAGATCTAGTTCGCCATACGGACTTGCCCTGCAATCTCTCATAGCACTCTCCCGTGCATCCCCTGCTATGCAAACATTTTGACGAACCCATTCACTCAGGGGGGAGCTTTGGGGTTCCACGACCACCTGGAAAAACCCTACATTTTCATTCCTTCACAGCTTACAGTAAGACCGTTAGAGCTAATCTGCACTCTCTGGACTATCATGTAGTACTACTACACAAAACAGTAGTAAATACGCCAATCAGATTTGGAGCGTACAAGGCGATGATTAAGGTGGTTTACGAGGAAGACGAAGGGGCAACGCAACTCAGCCCTATCCTGCCGGGGAATAGGCGAGAGTCCCGACCTCAAACTTATGTCGAACATATCTGTCTCTTGTCTTAACTCATATTCTGGACCTGATTCACAGGCTCAATGGTATTCACGACAGAGGACTATTGTCAAACTTAGACATTTGAGTTAAAATTAGTGCAAGGGACAGCGAATACGGCCCGCCCCCAGTGCCAATGGTTCTCCCCACGCTTTCCTTTTTCCAGTTGCAGGCCCTTTGTCTCAGCGTTTATCGATCATAGATATGCTCAATTCTAGTAGGCCAAATTATGATATTTATCTAGGGGTCCCTCGTCCGCTCTGTCTCGCTTATGATTCTTAGATATGGATTATTGCCATTTCTGAATCACCTGCAGATCATGGGTCAAATTCCCAGACCATATAGGCGTCGGGAAACAGTTTGTCGTTATATCCTTAATGAGAACGGCATGAAAGACAATTATGGTAGGCCAGGTAGATGTACTTCGTTATACCTAATGGTGAGGAGTATAGTACACCCGAATATGCGTTGTTTATATTTCTTCTTATTCCATTACTCATTGTCACAGATCATAACCATGGAGGGACCAAAGAATATAAAATGGAAAAACGCTATCAAGTATCCAGAAGCGGAATAACTACCCAAAAATAGGTTTTCATGTCAAGGTTCTTTTGTTCAAAGCGAGGACCGGCAGGCGCGGCTAAGGTGTCTAGGCCCATGTGATAAATAGAGGGAACTTGTAATAACTGTAAAATATCCCTAAAATAAAGCTACCTATTAATATAAAAGGTAGAAAATACCAAAAAGATTCCATCTATGCTTTATTCGGTATCTAAGGGAGCTCATACAGTTCAGGGTTCTAGGGTGTCCAACTAGTTTCTTTCTTTCTTCTACACTCACTCCCGTATATTCAACCCTATATAAAACTCCACCTCCTCCCATCAAAACACCATAATCTCACCACCTACCTATCCACCCATCTCATCTCATCTCATCTCCCCTTCCCTCCCCCCCTCCAAACCCCACCAAATCCCTTCAACTCCAACAGGAGTCATTCCCCCACCCCCATTTTTATTTTTATACTTTTCCCTTACCGCCCTTACCGTCATCCCAAAGTTAATTTATCTCCAATGCCTTCATATCTCTAATCTAGCTTTCAGCTATAGATAGAGAGATAGATATATATATCTAGACCTAGTACTCCCTGTTAGAGATCCGTGTAAGTCGTTATACTTTAAATTCGTGATGATATCAAGTAGAGTGAGTAGTTGCTTCACGCCGCGCGATTTGATGCTCTACTTATGCGAGAAAGTAACGTGCTACGCTACTTATGCTAAGCCCGACAAATACACCCCACCCCCTCTCTATCACCATCTCATCTAAACCAAAATCACCAAAACACAACTATCCTAACCCCCAAGCCCCCAAGCCCCCAAACCCCAAATCCTTTCCAATATCTCCCCTCCAATTTTCCACAAAAAAACCCCCAACAAAATACGATCACTAGCCAAAAGATTTAGTAATCCCAATCCACCCCCCACCTCAAAAAGCAATAAACGGGTAGTTGTTTTTAGAATGCAGATCACTAAGATCAAAGGACTTAGTTTGTTACGTATAAGTGAAGATCCGTTCGAGCTTATTCATATCCCAATTAGCTGAAAATGAATTTGAGAGAGGGCATCAAAAAGTCTCCTACTTCAATTACAAAGCCTTTTAATCGTCATATAGGTCAGTCTCTCAAGGATTGCTAGGACCCGACCCCTCATCGCTTATTCACCCATGCGGAAAGGAGGAGATCTCTAGTTATTTCATTTCGTTACGCTATTTTACAGTCTCAATAGACTGCGAGGTATCCATGGTCACGGTATCGTTCAACTCCTGCTACCCCCCCCGAGCAATGCTTAGTGCCATATAGAAACCCGTCGCAGCACCGCCCCAACCGCCCCCAACCTCCCCTAAGCAGTCAGAACCATGAAACCCACCTTCCCGTCCCTCCCAACCCATCTCACAGTCATGACATCGCCGTGTACTGTGGTCGGTTTCATCCTCCGACGTCTAAGGACCCAGCGTTGATGTGAATAAATAAATAATGAGATGTTTTCATGCAAGATATCCCAACTCGTCATCTTCCAACCGCTCCAGATACTCCTTCTCCAACAAGATATCAATGCATTTCTTAATGTCAGGAATTTTGGGTATGAATCGAGCACGAATTTGGTTGATGCACTCGCTGACAAGTTGAGTGTGCTTCATCTTCTTTCTTGCCTTCATGATACGCACAATAGCGGACTAAGAAGAGTGAGTATGGAAGCGAGGATTGGGGCAATATAATTACTCACCTGCATAAGCAACTTGCGGTCTTCCTCGATAGTCTTGTGTGTCTCATCAACCTCTTGCTTTTGCTCGGACTTCACAGCGATGTTTAAGTTGACACGAATCTTTTTACTCTTGAAATCATAATTAAGGGCAAACATCTTGCCAGGACCAGGCTTGTCTCCCTCGCCGCCACCGGACATGAGCAGAACTTTGGCCTTAAGGAAGATGCCTATCGCGGGGTCAAGGACGTCTGCATTCAACTGGGTAGCCTTGGCAATATCATCGTAGCTGTTCTTGTCGTTCTCGTTGAAGAGCAACAAAATTGCCATTTGATAGGTTGAGACTTGGAATGTATATGGGGTCTTTTGGTTCTTGCAATAATTTGCTTTGACTTCTCCCTTACACAACTGCCATAACCAAGTGAGCTTTCTACCGTTGTGCTTCTGGCTGTAGAAGGTCTGAAAGCGTTCGTATGCCTTGACAATTTCGGCGGGCGGTGTGAAGTCCGTCTGCGGCGGATTTAATGGCCACATTCCAGTACCCAAAATAGAGTAGCTGGCATCAACTGGCTTTGGTGCATTAGATTCAGAGTCGAGCAACCCAGCTTCAAATTCCTTGAAGCCTGTGTTGAGATCTTTTGATATCTGAACATCCTGGAACATTCGCTGAAGTTTATTTGTGTATTCGTAGCCACACGCTTCTTTCAGCTTGCTAATCATGCTCGTCTCCGCGTCATCGGAAGAGGAGCTGGTGTGGACCAATCTGCGTGCTAACATACGAGAATAGAACTTCTGAAATACATCCTTGTCTTCAATGTACTTGAACACAGTCATGATTTGGGTTAGAGTATTTTCCAGATCACTTTCCTCGGTGCCACTGCCACTCTTCTTTAAAAGAGCATCAGTATACTTGGCAAGTAATTCCGGGGACTTGTTAGAACCTGATTTGCAGACTTGATTACGGTTAACAAATTCTCGACAAGCGTTGTCAAGCGATCTAGTAAATTCGGGCTCCTCCTTGAAGGCTTGTTTGACAAGGCCTTGGTACTGTGTATGGATTTCAAGAAGTGCATCAACGTAAACCTTGGGCTCTAGCTTGTCGGCATCAATTGCAACCTTAGCAACCGCTGCCAGACCTGCTTTGCGAACATGCGCCTCGAACTTTGTCCTAAGCGGGTCAAGCCCATCTGGGATTCTAGAGAGCAGGTTGTACATGCGTTGCATATCGTCATATCGGTCGTTGTCTAGAAGAACCTGGAACTCATCCCGAAGAATTGTTGAGTGGTCGGCGATGAGTGCTGTGTTGCATGCTTTTCTTAACGGAATGACAATATCTGGGTGCAAATACATATTAACACGCTCTTCCTCTTCATCCAAACGTGTCTCGGCTTTCTTCATATACTCCACAATGCTGTTTTCAGCGACGAACTGTTTGGATTCGGCTTGGTAGAATGCCTTCGTCGCTTCTAAGAAGGGTCTCTCGAAATTGTATCGGTAAACATCCAATGTAGACTTGGTTGGGTCGGCCTCATCCAGACCGAGTGATACGAACGAGTCTACAATACTCTTGATTTGGCTGTGCTCGATTGTCTCCCCATGGCGTTGTTTCTCGACCATCTTCAGTACTGCATCCATTACCTTCTCGTGTACCTCGCTAAAAAGAGTTAATCGCCATTGCACCAAATGAAGTGTGTAGACATCGTAGATATTCTTCTTCCCTTCGTCCATCTCCCGCTTCACCCAATGTCGATTGAGGTACCGAAAAAGATGGTTGATGTACTTCGCCGCAGTCGTATACCGATCCCATTCTCGAATATAGAATGTGAGAAGAGCTTCATCGGCGTGCTTCTTCGATTCTTCGACAAGCTGTCGCAGGTAGGAAGTGAGATATGTGATAAGATTTTGATAAAGATCCTCCCCAAGGAGATGTGCTGCAGAGTGTGAGCTAGTCCAAAATGTGATAGTGTAGGGATGTCTTCAAAATTTACCTCCTCGGTGCGCTCCTCCAATCACCGCTTGGTTGGTACTACCTACAGCTTTTTGTGATGTGCAGAAGTTGTGAACAGCGCTAAACTCGAGGTTAACTTATGATCTGGGCTATCGAATTCATATATAGCTCACGTATAGACTCCCATATACTACAATCCTCATTAGCATGCATGAAGAAGCTTGGCAGAGTAGGTTACTTACAGTTTGCATATCCATGCCCTCTTGTAGGTTGCTCATGATCTTGGAGACACCAGCTTCTAGGTATATCCATCTGTTGCCAGATTAGTCTCCGACGCCGACAGATCGGGATTGAACATACGTTGCATCTAGATCCTCCCGGTTTGGCACCGGTGGCATCGGGGTGGAAGCTCTCGCTATTGTCACCGACATCTTGAGATCCCAAGGCGGTGTCTAGGCAAATGCCCCAGGGCCGTGGCAGAGATGGAGGGGTATGTAATACGTTGAGGATGATGGCGCAGAGGGGCAAATGGGAGATGGTGTTGGAAGGACTATTGTCGAAATTGGGAGAACCAAACGCTCCGTGGCCCAAGGTTGGTAGCAATATCAGGCTTCCAAAGGTGAATAGGGTCGTGCCTGGGGAGGGGGGGTTGCTCGTGAGTCCTCCGTAGGCAGGACGCGCAGGACTCCCGGAGAATCGAAACGCAGAGCAGAAAGGAGAAGAACAAGTAAAGAGATCGAATCCGGTTCTAAGACGTCAGAGGATAGGCCGAGAGGGTGTTTCTGTTTTACGGCACCAGATTCTGGCTGAGTAAAACAGAAAGGGTTGTGGTTGCTGCTTCAAGACTGGAGGTTGAGGATAATTCTAATCGTGATCCAAGTCAGCAA
This sequence comes from Ascocoryne sarcoides NRRL 50072, assembly GCA_000328965.1. Classification (NCBI taxonomy): domain Eukaryota; kingdom Fungi; phylum Ascomycota; class Leotiomycetes; order Helotiales; family Gelatinodiscaceae; genus Ascocoryne; species Ascocoryne sarcoides. The sequence goes on from KB205940.1 coordinate 428,103, forward strand.
CGAGGATCCGGCGGACCGTAGGCGCTAGATGTGCATGTGGTGGGTAGCCGATTCACCGTCGCCGTCACTTGCCACCGTTCTAGTCGAGATTCGACGTTGACGCTGAATAGTAGATGATTAGTAGGCGAATATTCGGCGGCTACTTATTGGCTACTTATATCTGTAGAGCTTCAAGTAGGCGGCGGATTAGGATGGTTTGTTTTCCTTGGTGTATTTTATTCTATCCAGCCTTGCCAGCACGGGCTCCGCCACTGCCAGGCCAGGCTGCTCCACTGGCGTTGATACTAGGAACTCACATTTAATTACTGGAACTTGTTATTCATTATTATTAACTAAAAGGTTGTAGGATTTTTGAGTTGACATACTGCATCTCATTTGATCTCATAGAGCTCTCTTCTCTCAAAGTTTCTTTTCCAAATACCCTCCTCTCCAACTAGCTACTCTTGGCTTGCTACTAATCATGCATCCCTTTCTCCACTTGTGCCTCTAGTGTTGGGCCACACTTGAAAGATATTGCTGTCGTCTTCGCAAAGTAGCGATGCACATAGCACAACCCACCAAGATTTATTCCAGTTAGCGTTGGATATTGATTTCTGCATGGTTATAATTATAGCTTTGAAATGGTCAAAAGCTAGCCCATGGGGAAAGCATACGTATTGCATTATGGAGAGAATGGGGCAGAAAAAGAATGAAAGTCGTCCCAAAACTTAGATGGATTGAAAAGGATTCTTATATAGGCGTGACGGACTGCATCAAGACGGGTTTAGTAATCATCAACCTTTCAACTTTTTAACATTGTATTCAAAAAAATAACTCTTTAGTAAACATAACCAGGTCAAAACCCTTACCACTTTGCCTACTGGTTCTTTGTCCAGTTCTTTCAAACCCTAATAATGAAAGTCTTCAGGGTAGGCCCTGGCCTCAAAGATCAAATTTACTTGGAATACCCTCATATTCCCTAATTGTAGACATAAGAAAAGCCCACATTATGTAGAAGTACAGGCTGGGAATCTTGACATGCCTCGCCTTGAACGCCTTGCTATGCATACTCGCTGTCCAAATTCCACCAATATGTGCTGGCAGTAGATTTAATGAAAATTTCAGGACTGATTCAACGTAAATTCCGATGGATGAATTAATCTGCCTCCTCTCTTCCTCCTACACGCTCAACGAGTCTGTATCAATGTTAACCTCAACCAAGCAAAACTAAAAGATAGATAACGCTTACCTGAATATACTGACTGAGAAAGTCAAGCTCCAGGCTATGATAGCTACCATTAAAAAGGCACAAAGAGCTTTCACCCTACCACAGATGATGTCGTTCGAACCGTTCTGACCAGCTTTACAGCTTCCCTCACTATCAGTCAAGGCGGCAAAAGCGAGTGATATATTAGCAGACTCGAATATAATGAAAAGTTGATCTAGTAAGACAAGCCTAATCTTGGCTTTTGGTGACCGAAGTCCTAGTGGTTTCCCCGTATACTCGTCCCAAGTGATCCAGAGAATGTAAGGAATAGCGACGATATCCACGACAATGGCCATTGTGGTAGATGCATTTTGAGAGTAGGAATAAGTGTCTGAGAGCTTGTGGATAGATGCGGAGAGGCTTAGGGCAATTATAGATGTGGTAAGCACGATCATCCGAAAAATTAACGGCACCAAAGGGTGCATTAGAAGGGTATTCTAATCTAGTTAGTGTGCGGGCTAGAGCGAAGGATAAAGAGCTGGACCATACCTGCCATCGTTGGATAAAGGTCTTTCGTTGCCTTTTGCTATAAAACAAGCCCGCCAGCTTTTCAGGGTCATCGGTGCCATCTAAGTCACCGCACCAAGGCCTATCATATCCTGGAGTCTGAACCTGCAAGATCCTCTCGAATTCCGGATTAACCGTTTGATCTTCAACTTTAGGGGATCCGTACGCAGAGGCTTTGACAAAATCTCGCCAAGGAGAATTTATAACTGGTGAAAGCTGCCCGTTAGATTGCATAATAACCGGCTCGCTTTCTCGAGCATGATCCCATTTTCGACCTCTTACAGGCTCTTTATGACCGCCGAAAAACCCTAACTCCGGCCTTTTCTCGTTCGGATTCTGAGAGGGTCCATCATACACATCAATGTACCCGTCTAGGGATGCTTTTCGAGGTGGTAGCGTGGAGGCAGGTGCATAGTGATGCTGAGCCCGATGTGCTGGTGGAATTGAGGATAGTAGACGATCGGTAGGCTTCGAATTTAAGCTTTGTTCGCCTTCTTCGTAAGAATCTATCCATGCTAATGATCTGGATTAGCACTGAGGTCACGAAGCAGCGGCTATAATCTTACGTGGGAGGGTCCTGACAATTCTCGGTGTCGCACGATGCTCTACACTAGTGCTTGTTGAGGTAGTTGACGGGCGGGAGGAGGAGGAATTGGCCTTAGGTCGCCCTTGAATGATCTTCGTCCTCCTTGTACCATCCTCATTCAATAGTGACGAGGAAGTTGAGGCCTCGGAGGCCTCTTGCGGTGGAGGACCATTCTGCGAGATAAAGTGCGGGTCCAGTTGAAGTCCGAGAGCAGGTGCAAGACCATCAGAGGCCGCCATAGATGTCCCAGCAAATAAATCTTAGGTTGAAGGGAGAAGCGTGTATGACAGTAACGCGCAATTGGCATGAGCGGCACCGAAGAGAAACAGCCTGCCACAGCACATTTGACTGTGCTGGGAGTGTCAGGCAACCATATCCAAGCTTATAAGTAAAGAATAGAAAGTGACAAAGTAGAGAGGTGGAATGCTGAGGTCGCAAGGTGATATCTTGCGCTTACTCCGTACGGGGTTTGCGGAGCACTAACAGCTAGTGGCTGGTGGGTGACCCGCATTGAATTAGAGTTGGCAGGGATGCCAAGTGCATCATCATATTCTATTTTGGGCGGCTAAAAGTCGCGTTTCAAAAGGTGAGCTAGATCTGGTAGCTTTGCGGCTCCACAACTATACACTCAACAGTTTGCCTAGACCCCAACACAACGCTCCCGCCAGCCGCCTCTCTTTGCTCCGGACTCTAAGCTCGCCTCATTCTACCCATAAGGCTGAATCGAATACCGGTGGCATTGGCCCCGCGGATCTCAACAGGATGCGTCTTTTTCTCCTACCTATTTCGACCCGGCGGACCTTGATCTATTGCCAACGCTCGGAAGTCGCAAGCAAGGAGCAAAAGGGGTGGCTAGATAAAGGAACTACGAAGGCGGCTGCAATATGGGCAGGTTGGGAGAAGAGGGAATCGGGTTGGCAAAAACAGGTTGTGGATTATGGAAACAAGGCATTGAAGCGTATACCGTACGAAGAATGGGGCCTGAAGTCCATACCCCCTTTGTCTTCTCGTCGGAAGGAGGACGAGCTATCACTCAAGGAGAAGATTGAAGTGGAATTCCCGCCGACGCTGATCCCGGAGTCAACGGTGCTAGCAGTCCTGAAAAGGTTGGGATCGGAGCGGCAGAGCCTACACCAGTCAAGATTTCTGTGGTCATTTGCTGGAATGGTTGCTACCATTCCAGTTGGGATTCTTCCTATGTAAGTTTCAAATAGCCACCCGCTATCAACGTCTAACCCTCTTCAGTATTCCCAACCTGCCATGCTATTACCTGATATTCAGAGCATGGTCTCACTGGCGAGCATTGATGGGCTCGCGGCATATCAAGTTTTTGCTTGAGAAACAGCTCATCACCCCTAAACCGTCTAAAATACTCGATGAGTTGTATTCCACCGGGCAGCAACCGTTTGATGGTACTTCGACGTTGAGTAAGGAAGCAGCATCTACAGGGGTATCACTTGAGAAAATGGTGCTTCACAAGTCGAATGGTAGTCGTATTGCTAAAGCTCTGAATATCCCGGAGCTGGATACAGAGCTTGATCGGGCAGTATGGCAGGTTGAAAAAGCCTTGAAGGCTGAGCAGGAGCTAAAAGAGGAAAAGGAAGAGCTGGATGCAGCCAACTCTAAGCCGAATGAGAAAAAATAGCTTGCCTTGCCGCTATCCTGTGTATTATATTGTACTTTATTGGCATATACCAGTGCGTGCCATGATTTAGCCATAGACCGCCGGACTCCACCCAATTATTAACCGGGGCTGCGATGAGGAAGAACCCAATTTAGGCAATCCATTCAAATTGTGTCGGGTACTAAGTGTTTATATATCTTCTCACGACACAGTGAAGCCTATCGTGGAGGGCAAATCCAACCATCAGGCAGGCCGGAGCTACGCACAGTTATAATATACAGTACGAAGCAAAGAACATGATTTCCCCTCCTTAGGCTAAGTTACTGAATCTGCTATTTCGAATTGTATTCCATGGGAATGTGAATACACTGTACAGCCCGAGAAGCAAGCTATCATAAAACAAACAACCAACAGCGCATCATTAATACTTGACTACACAGCTTCCATCACCTCATTAAATTCTGTTTATATGTCCATGCTTCTAGGAGCATCCCCGCAGTCCAAAAGTCTTTCCACAAGAGCCTGTTATCGGCTGGGCTAGCGACTTGCAAGGATCAACTTTAGCAGTTCATTTATTTGGGCAACATCAACCACCGGCCAAAAACCAAACAACTACGCGCTATTTCCTATTTCCCATCTAATATCAACTATGCCGCCTACGGTTGAAGAGGAGGACGAGTTTCACGGCGATACTATAATTGTCAAAGGCGAATATCCGTGGTCAAGACCATCTTCTCCTGATAGCATGAGCCCCGATATCCAACCCCTGGTGGAGAATCTCCTGGCGCAAATGCACACCCCTCAACAACTTGAATCCCCAGAACCCCTAGAGGGGGAAGGTCCCGAGGAGAGTTCAGCGCCGACCTCGAGGGCCTCGCGCCCGAATGTCAATCCCTCCCAGGTTGCCATTCCCCGCACCAGCCGCATAAAGCCAAAACGAGAGCCAACTACTATGGAGGAGCGATTGATATCGATGCCAGAGAAACGGCCGCTACCTTGGAGAGAAGGGGTCGACCCAGGCGCGGAGCATGAGACCGGCGGGGATTCGCGGAGGAAACAGATTAGGTTCGGGTGTCTACTTGCTACTCGTGGGGAGATACAGGAAGTGCCATGCAACAGCTGCGCAAATGGTCGAGGTAAATTCAACGTTTGCGTGGCGCTCGATGGATTCTTCAAAGGCGCCTGCGCAAGCTGCCAGCTTAGCGGACGGCCAAATCGATGCAGCATAAAGAAGAGTGATGGTAAGTCGTTCGGGTCCCCGCCATGGAATTATAATGTTAACGGCAATTTAGACGTGGCAGACACCTCGATGGTCGACACCCCTAGCGCTGGTGAAATGACTTCTAGAAACATTTATCAACAGCCGCCTTCAAGCGACCCCCCTCAGACAAAGCGCAGACGAACAGATACGGGACCTGACTGGGAGGGCGCACGGCCACAATGGGAGGAACAAGGCGATTCCCATGCACGACAGCAACAGCAGATGAAAGATATAGTTCAACGGCCCTGGGCCACGGTCAACTCCCCAGCACCACCACCGGCGACAACGACAACTCCCCAAGGAAACATGAACGGCGCGAACGGTACTCAGAGTGCTCCTCCGAATACTGCCTGGGCTACAGTGAATCAACCTGCACCACCTCCCGCGCCTCCGGCTTTTAGCGGTGGAGGCGATGGCAAAAGCGGTGGTTATAGAAGTAGTTATGATCAGGGGCGGCGTGAAGTGAGTGTAACGGAAGAAGGGTCCGCTGCTCTTATTGATAATTTGCCGAAAAACAAACAAAGGCAAGTCTACGGTCTTATAAGTGGCCTGCAAGGTGGCATCGAGCATCTGCAAAGAGAGCTGGACTCGCTGAAGAGGGCATTGGGGATCGACGACGAAGATTAGGATCAAAAGTCCCGTTGGAACTTGGATTGTATTGTATGTATTGTAAGATTCAAGAGCCAAAAGCTTGCGATTGTCCGGGGCCTCTGCAAAAGCCTTCTATCCTATATTCCAAAAGCATCTCGAACCTTTCTAGAAATACTACACTGCCGAGCAGGCCATTGTTCATGAGCGAGATCTTTCTTCTTCGGTCTCATAATGTGCAAAGACAAAGAGCCAACAAATGTGCCTCCGTGCATACAATTACATGTTTGAGGTACTGTATCAAAGAGGCGAGGTGCAGAAAAATGCACCTCCAAGGTCCCATAAAAGCCCAAGTTGCCCACCCCTGCTTTCGATAAGCCGAGATACGAAGCTAGTGCCGATCCGCGCTCCATCCTGGAAAGTTTTCTAAACGCGTTTCAACAACTCTTGAATACATATCGGTATCCTCCAACCATGCCTCCAAAGCCAGCGCAACAGTCGGATTATAACCGAGGGCGATCTAGTCCACCCGAAGACCCCGATGCGAATGTCAACACCAGACAGCAAAACACGCCTGCTCAGATCAAGCCCAGTGCGACGCAAACACCACCCTCCTCGCAATCGGGGACGGTGTCTCTGCCCTTTCTGGATCGTTTGAGAGGGCTCCCGGAATTGCGGTCGATACCATGGCGCCCCGGCCAGGAGCTGCCGCCGGAAAGGTCCACTGATAGCCCACGAGTCCAACAGCGAGGTGCAATTATTCTCTCCACACGGGGCAAAGCCGCAGACCCGCCTTGCGAGCATTGTGCTGCAGGTTATGGCCGATTCTCAGTCTGCATAACGCTAGACAATTGGTTCCAAGGCGCGTGTTCCAGCTGCATATACACTTCGAAGGGCAACAAATGCAGTCTCCGAACCGCAACTTCGGGTAAGCTCCGTCATACTATTATCATCGGACCTTCTTGACAAATATTACAGGGAATGCCGATGGTAGAGCTCTGAGATACCACGCCGATAACCCGGAAATACTCCAGACCTATATTCGAAATGCAGCCGAGAACCCGAAGCCCCAAAAGAAAAGGAAGAGTCGTTCTGAAATGCAATCAAGCGCAGATGTGTCTTACACAAGCCCATACGCTCAGGACTCGGCAGATGAGGACAGTCTGATCCAGGCTCAGATAGCTAGTGAGCAGGAGGAGGGTCCCTCGGGAGAGTCTGGGAATGCAAGAAAGAGGCAAAAATGGCAACATGACCCATCTCAGCCAAACATTGCCAGAGCCCGTGGACCAGTCATTCCCTATACTACACCATATCCAGCACCAGTTCCAATCTCTAGCGATGGCGATGGCGAAAAGGAATTCCTAGTACCTACCCCAGCCTACCAACCGCCATGGCCCAGTTACCAAAGCGAACCTGGACCTGATTCTCCACCGATCAACACTATCATCCGAAGGGTTCCGGTACCAGAGGTGAAGCCTGATCCCTCTAGCATTACTAATAGCGTTCCGAAGGCAAAACAACGCCAGCTCTATACTGTTGTTGCTGGAATTCAAGGGGGAATCGATGGTCTTCAAAAGCAGCTAGACTCCTTGAGGACATTGCTAGGCATAAAAGACGGGAAACACCTGGATCCTCGATGAAATTTTACACTCGCTGTAAGACGAAAATGGGAAGGATAATTTCCCCCAAAAAATTCGATGAGGAAAGGTTGCCAGAGTTATACTTACAACATTCTGTACCAAATATTGTACTTCTATTGTATTGATTAGTGGTCTCGCGGCCTAGTCAGAAAGACGCAGTGTTGCTTCACCATCTGGGGTTTCTCCGCCATGTAGCGGGTCAGCATCCGGCTAAGAATAAGGCTGGTTTTGAGTTTAGCCCTTGGCTTATACGCAGTGGAACAGCAAAATTGTTCGAGTTCAAGTCTTCGTGTGTATATTTCAGGAATCATGATACTTGAGACGAGATTTTCACGATCAAACTGTTCGTCGCCGTTCCCGTAATCCTGGAGATAGAGGATGTTAGAATAGAGAGGAGGAAGACGACTGATTAATCGTCGCTACAACAGTCCCAGGTGGTGTGGTCCAGTCTTACGAGTATAGACATCGGATAGCATATTCTGACGGCAAGATGAGCATGTCCTAGTTCTTTGTCGTTCCCCCAAAATACAGTGGTATCTATGATTTCTCTTAGCTTTGGCGAAAGAGAAGGCAACCCAGTCCTCTTAAATCAATATACAGAACCCCCCTTTTGTTTTCTCTGGATAATAATTCAAAACTTTACTGAGACTTGTGTGGTGTCATTAATAAGACCCCCCTCAGATATAGCTTGAGAGTCATGAGAGCACGTCGTTTAATCCCTACGCCTTGAATCCCAATATTCTTGTTGTTTATTTCGCCATCAAACAAGCGAAAAGGGCTGGCGAATAGCTGCGCAGGCGCCGTCCGAGTCGGCCACGCCTGAGATTATTTGTACATCTTTGTACTATACCGCCGCTTTACAATCCAATGAGCCACTATCTAGGCGTCTCTCCCTTTACATACTCTCTTCCTATCCCTCTTCTTTCATCTCTCGCCAACTCTCAGCCTCTCCTGTGTTTTACACAAGTTCTCCTATAGTCGCTCCTATTGGATCCTTAGCCTCTTGTTTAAGCTTTGATTTCCCAATATTATGCTTCCTCGTACTCGCGCAGTAGCAATTTGGGTAGGATAATCTCATTTGAGCAGCGATAAGGACATAAGGAAATGGCGTCCTATTCCGCATAGGCAATTATCAAATATATTTCTAGGGCTTTAATGCAATTCATCCTACCTTAGAGTCGAAAGATCAAATTTGTCGAATGGGTTAGGTGACGTTATTTCCGGTGTTATAAGGACAACTAAGGCTGAGTTGCTACTCGAATTCGAGATCACCTGGACGAATCGGATTGGTCTTTCTACCTAACTCGTTAATACGAACGATTACAAATAGCCATCGGTGGTTTTCAGATAGGTGTTGAGTAATCAATGGCAGGTTTTGGATGATTGTCTAAGGATGTTGGAACCCTGATTTGGGGAGAAGAGGTTTATACTCTATTATGACAAGATTGAGGGAAGGGGTGAATACCACACGTCCCAGGACGACGACGATACGGCTGACAACCCCCACTGGAAAGGGGACCTTTGTTCTGACGTTGGTGGTGTATTCTTTGTTTTGAAGTTGATATGGCTTTTTACTGTCTTCCCGGTGACTCGAGGGCCTTCTGAGAAAAGGGTAAGTAGTAACAAGTGTGTAACACTTTAGTCGAGAGACTTATATATAGTATGTCAGCGGTGAAGCTCTAGGTAAAGTATGGTTATTCGATGTGTCTTTAAGCACATCGCCGTCATAAAATAGAACTCTGTCAATTGGAAATGTGACTTCAGTGAAAGGCCTCTAGATTTAGACGAAAGTAGTGAGATGTTGAATAACGCCGTATTGACAACTCCGAGATCTCGACTTAGAATCCAGTGTGGGTTGATTCCCGGGCTCCAACCCGCTTATCTGACCCGGCGTGCATGAACAGGCCTACATTCCATGTCGTCAACCCCGTTGGCCAGTCGGCAGCGACGCTTTTCCTTCCTTTGTATATATCTTGGCTCCATTAGTGCATCGGTGGCTTATCGACCCCCGCACTCCGAGGTTTACTTGGTCCTTCTCGCCCTTTTCCTAATATGCATCTACAGTTCGACATTTCCATGCAGTGCGGCAGCTTGTTTTTCGTCGGTAAAGTCGGGTGACAGTCGATTCCAGGAGTTGGCCACCGCAAGTTCCGAAATCCCGACTACTACTACATCTTCCGGCAACATCCACTATCACCATCCTCCTCCATCCACCAATTTCACTACCCTCTCTCCATATCCCCCCCCCAGTACTGAATCCCACGACTGGGAAATACCGGAGAACGAGGAGCATAATGCGCAAGGTCTACAAACTGCGGTAACAGTAAATTATGGCGGTCGACACGCCAAACGGTAATGCCAAACCGCCCTCCCCGCCGAACACGAATGGCTCGTCCTCGACAAAGACCGAGGATACTACACTCGAGGATACGAATGTCGTCAGAAAGGTTGGGAAATTCAAGCTGAGGGGCCAGACAGACGATCTTCCCCAGTGCGTACTTATCCTTGCCTTCATCTCGGTCCGAGTCACGGTATTGAATGCTAATTGCATCTACGATTAGAAATTGGTGGTTTGCGTCTACCGCTATACCCCTCCTCGCTGCTACCATCGGGCCTCTCGCCAATGTCCTCTCCATAGCTGCGCTAGTATCGACATGGAGAGTGTCTCTGCCAGATAACGGCCAGTTGCCTTTGGGAACAGATGACCTCGGTGTAGGTATTCCAGACCCTCATTGGTAAGGCAGCCCCCCCGACGTTGACCTCACCAGGACTTACATACTAATTATACCTAGGGAGATTGTCTTGAATTCCATTTCTTTAGCTTGTGGTTGCATTGGAAATTTTTGCTTACTGCTTAACTTTACGAAAAGAATCAGATACATTATTGCATTACCTGCAACAATCATCGCTTGGTATTTTGCCACTGGTATTGTAGGTTACTTTTCGAATTGGCTATAATGGGGCTTCAGCTAATCTTATGATAGCTCATTGGAATCATTACTGCAATGAATAAGTATGATCCACCAATTCGACCTGGACAGACCTACTCACAAGGCTTCTGGCATGCCGTAATTGCAGCCGTGCTGTATTTGATCAGCTCTATGATGCTTATGGTCAATATGCTAGGTTATCTCTTAGGGCACTACCCTCAGCATTTCGATCTAGATGATAACCAGCGGACCCTCATTCTTCAAACCATGATGTTCTTCTTTTGGCTTGCAGGTGGGGCAGCTGTTTTTGCCAAAGTCTGCGACTTTTCATATGCAAATGCCCTATACTTCTGCGATGTTACTGTTCTCACCATAGGCTTTGGGGACATTGTAGCGAACAATAGCGTCAGTCGCGGACTGATATTCCCTTATTCGCTTTTTGGCATTATCTTTCTTGGTCTCATGGTCAACAGTATTCGGAAGTTCGCTTCTGGCATGTCCAATGACAATGTTATCAAGAAGCATCAACGTAATGAGAGAGAGCGGACCTTTGGGCGCACTGTAACCAATGAAAATGAGCTCCGAGACAGACTTGGTCTACCTCCTCGGCGGGAATCGCAGCGACCTCCAACTGCTCGTAAGGATCCGCTTCCTCTTGTGCACCGCAACTCCCTTGAGGAATATGGTCACTTGGATGTTAAGGGCCGCGCCATTACTTTTCGCCAGCACATATTCAAGGGAGGCGACAGTCATGGCGATGCTGGCAAGAAGTACAAGCCCATGTCTGCTTCGAGTCGATATGCAAAAATGCAACAGAGAGAAACAAATAGAGGAATTGGGCGCCATATCAAACGGTCGATGCGTCGAGAGAAGCTTCTCCTGCTGAGGGAAGAAAAGGATCGCTTCGATGCAATGCGTGAAATCCAAGCCCACACAAGTCGATTTAAATCGTACTACAGCCTAACCATTTCAGTGTCGGTATTTGGCCTGGTCTGGTGTCTGGGTGCTCTAGCTTTTGAAGCGGCAGAAAAGCGTATCCAGGATTTAACTTATTTTGATGCTCTCTACTTCTGTTTCGTCTCGCTTCTTACCATTGGCTATGGAGACTTTAGCCCCAGGTCTAATGCTGGAAAACCATTCTTTATTGTCTGGTCACTTATTGCAATCCCAACCATGACCGTTTTGATTTCGGACATGAGTAAAACAGTTGTGGTCGCTTACAACCGTGGCACATTCGCGTTTGCAGATTGGACCGTAATGCCTAAAGAGGGAGTGTGGCGGGATTTTTTGGAGCAACATCCGAGACTCAAAAATTGGTTAGAGGAAAAGAGGAAATCAAGCGAAGCCCAGCAGCGTATCGATGCTGGCTTTGCTCTGCAGAATCCGGACGAAGAAGTTGGCGCCCACGAAAATGAGAATGAGAATGAGACAAAAGAAACGAATCTAGAGAGGCTTGCTGAAGAGCCGACGGTACTAACTGATCATGACTTGGCGAGAAAACTTGCATTGGCAATTAAGATGACTGCGAATGATTTGAGACTATCAAAGCCAAAAAAATACAGCTATGAGGAATGGGTTGAATTTACACGGTTGATCAGATTTAGCCAGGTTGATTCTGCGGATCTAGAAGCCGAGGAAGAAGAGGAAGGCCTGATTGACTGGGATTGGATTGGTGAGGACAGTCCTCTACTTGCAGATGCTACTGAGAGCGAGTGGGTGCTTGATCGTCTTTGCGAGAGCTTGAACAGATACACAAGAAAGATGTCCAGGCTCACTAAAGAGGTAAGTTTACTCTCCGTCCAATACTCTTGCAACGGCCTTGTCGCTAATGCCTTTAGAACGACAAAATGAAACAGAAACCTGCGAAGGACTTGGTTGCTGAAGTCAAGCCCGAAACCGATGGGCTCAAGCATCGAAGCAGCCTCAAGAGGCAAGAAGCCCATGATGCTCAGCATATTGATATCTATCCTGCGCATCCTGGGCCGAGAGGGGAACACTCGTATACTCGTAGAAGCCCCATTCATTCCGGACCGACTTCCAAGAGCGAACCGCTTCGGGCTAGTGAAGATGTGGTGGTGGAGGATAATGGAGAGAGTAGTGGGACGGGAGGGAATGGAGATATGAGTGCGACGACTGCGGTGGCTAGTCCCGTCAGTTGGACGGGGAATTGGGACCCGAGAGTTGATACGAGTGAGGTCGGCTTAGCGAGGCGTTATGAGGGTTTAGACTGGGCGGTGAGACCGGCGAGTCAAGAGGATACACTTGCAGGTGATACACCTGTTGAGGACAGGAATACATAGTGAGTCACGAGTGCGTAGCGAGTAGATTTTGGATTGTTAGCGAGATTGGGTTAAGACTCTTGGGATGGTGTTTGCTGTCTACTGAAAGAGAACCTTGGTTTTTGAGTTGATGATACCCAGTATGATTTTGGAGTATGATTTGGGGTTTGGTGGCACCATTGTATATTTGTATATTTGTATATTATTGCCAACAAGATAGAAGCTACCTAACCGAATTGTTATATAACAGCAAACAATAAGCATACCATCGAGGCTCTTATCTGGTGTCTTAAAGGTTCATATCTTTCTTCCATGATTCAAATTTCCTTCTAGCTTCGCTTCGTCTAGGAAAGGGGTGAGAGGAAAGCTCGATCTCTGCTTGTATTTAAAGCTATCGCGAGATTATAATAGCAAATTAAGGCGTGGTAGCGAAAAGAAAGATTGTGATTGCGAATTGTTGGCTATTGCATGGTAGGTGGAGGATGGGGGCTATATGTGCCGTGGTGAACAAAATCTCTATTAATATTAAAGGTAAAGAAGTTGTTTCTTGAAATTAAGAGTCCTTTAATCTAATTCACGAAGCTGAGTACAGGGCGGGTTTTTGAGTTATTGCACAGTTTGTTGGTTATCTTACTTGCTGCTGCGGGTTGTATATGTAGATGGTGGTTGGGATTGAGGATATATATATTTATACGTTTTCAGGAAATAAAATAAAATGGATGGGGATCAAGAGTGTGTGTCTTGGGTACTTTTTTTAAGATCGCTTGTTGTTAAAATCGCTATTGTTGTTGATGGCGGGGTGTGGGCGTGGGTGTGGGTTTTGGAATTGGGTTTTGGAATTGGGTATGCTGGGATGGGAGTACATTGTTTTGATTGTTAGTCGTTCTTGTGATGGCTTTAGCGTAATGATAAGTACCTAGGATTTTCGAATAATTATGTGTATGGTTGATTCTTAGTGTTCTATTCTCTCTTTGTTCTGTATTTATTTACTAGTAGACCAGCCAGAGTGATTCTACTAGCTATAGCCTATAAGATAATCTCCTCTTATGCTTAGTTTTTTTATTTTTAAAAAAGACTCAGATCCGAAATCAACTCGTTTGATCTTACACAACAGGCCTAAGAACGATCTTGTATGAAAGCCTCGAAACTACCTAGACGTTGGTAAAGGTCGTTAATAGATCTCCTTGCCTCTTTTGCTGCTGCTCTCTTGCTCGACCGCGGTGTACCATACTCATCTGCTCTATCAATCGGAGAGACAGCACCCGATACCAAATCCCGACTCTCGCTACTCGTATGCGAAACCGATCTATCTCTCTTCCCAAGATGTTGGCTTGAGTCTAGTCTCGAGGAAGCGGCGCGAGGTGAAGATACCGTACCCGTAAGGGTCCCTAGTAGTTCCGCTTTCATCGCGTCCAACTTTTGGGTAACAATCGACGTAATTTCGTCACGCAAGTTCAGTTTAATAATATCCTCCATCTCGACTAATAACCCGCTCATCAACGACCCCTTGACTTCCTCCTTCAACGCCTTGCTGAGTTTATCTAAAACCTTAGGCCTACCTGCCATCTTAACAATCTCGCTCTCAAACGCCTTCTGCACCCCCTCTGCAACATTCAAAACAATCTCCCCTTTGCTCCCTACTATATCCCCAAGAACCTGTCCTTTTAATTCCTCCACCAAATCCTTCTTAACCAACTCCTTAACCTCTGCCCAAATCTCTTGCCTCATAATAACCGTGACCGGTTTCTTCATCTCATCCGCCATGCTCCTCAATAAAAACTTAGTTTGCGAATTCGCTGGCTCGCGCAATCCAGCTACTAAATCATTCTTCATCATATCGACCAGCTCCTTGGATTTATGACCGCTAAAGCGTTCCTTTACCGCACCAGCTAATTCGGCTCTGGCATCAGACCGAATAAGCGGTTTTAATTCGCTTCTAATCTGCTCAATGAACTCCTGACTGTTGATTTGCATCTTTAAACCATTCGTCGTATCCGAAAGAACAGCTTCTCGAATGGATTGAGTTGTACTGGGGAGTAAATCCGCCTTCAGACGATCCTCGACATCAATCTCAATGCCAATTTTGATCTATACAATCACCACATGTCAGTTTTGTTGTCATATATATCCTCCTGCTTCGGGTTCTATATCACTTACACCTCGACCCACGCAAACTATCTCCGCAAGCCCAATCGCAGCGTCGTACCCCGCCCCCCAATCTCGCGCATCGCTGATCAGATCTCGTAATGGTAAAGAGTGTAAGTCAGCACCGGTCCAGGTTGCATTCTTGGCCCAATCGTAGGATTCGGGATAGACCAAGGGACTGGTGTTTATGATCCAGTCTCGAACAAATTTGATACTGGAGTCGAGAGGAGGGAGTGTGCGGGAGGCGGAGACGGGGGAAGTTGCTCGTGGCGGTGGCGGCATTGGTTTCTTAGCTGGAGTAAATAAGGTGGAAAGAAGTTTGGTGTAAGAGTTTAAAGAGTTTAAGCTGAGTAAACTAAGAGCAAAATAGGTTGAGATCTCGGGATTGTAAAGTTTAGTAGAAGCTGAAGAAGTGTAATAAAAGGAGAGGAAGGAGAAGAAAGAGATTGTATTTTTAAGGCTAGAGGTTACTGAAATTCGCGTGTGAAGGTGAGAGTAAGTAGTGAGCGAGAGTGAAAGTGAAGGTGGAACTGAAAAAGTTTGGCTCGGTAACGAGGTTTAGGAGACTTCCTTGATATGACTTATACAGGGAGCTAGCAACATAGGTTCCGACAGGAGCAACTATCATAGACGTGCAAGGCTAAACAATTGCAAACCCAAACGAGCTGCTGAAGTATACTTTAAAAGCCAGTGGATAATGGGTACCAATGATGAAAAGTATTCTGGAAGATATTGATTCTAGGGTATTGAGACAAGTTTTTAAAGCTTTTTACACCGAACGCAAATGGCTGACCTGACCATGAATTTATCCGGCTTGTGCACTTCCAGTAACGCCGTCGCCAAATGCCAATTAATTCGCCCATATCGTATCATTCCTCCTCAACCTCAACCTCCTTGCGCTTCTTCCTTTTCTCCTTCTTAGTCTTTTCATCCCCATCATTTTTATCTCGCTTCCGCTTCTTCTCCTTCTTCTCCTTTTCCTTCTCTCCGTCTTCCTTTGGTGCTGCAAACTCCTTCTCCCGTTCCCTAAGTTTCTCCGCCTTCTTCTCCTTCTGCTTCTCCGTTCTCTCTTCCTTAACCGCCCTGTCCTTAGCCTGCTTGCCTAAGAAGTACTCTCCAGTCTCGATCTGCAAATCAACCTTGCTCTTCTCCTGCGGCGGTGGGAATGGCGTGTATGTCTTCTTGCTCTTGTCTGTGACATTATGAGGCACTCTTCTCTTGGCTAAATTCCTCTTTTTGAAATGTGGTAGAAATCTATCCCAGCTCTCATTCTTCAACTCTGGATCCTTGGCTAACTCCCGCTTTATCATGAGCTCCTTGATGTGATATATTGGATGGATATTGGCCATGCAGTCTTCAATGATTCTTCGGACCTCTTTTAATCCCTTGTAGGGCCCCATTGCCGCAACTGTATTTCCTTGAACCAGTAAATAGCATTCAGTAAGTAGCTCCAGAGCTTTTAATGTCGAACCGTTCGGACCTAGAATTCGTTGTCGCCTCTTCACAAAACGCTCTTTGTTTCGCACGAGATTCCTAATCTTGATAACATCGCAAGCAACCCCATCATCCAATATTTTGACGGCTTGAGGAGCAGGTACACTTCGCGCAAGAAGTTTAATCAGGTCGCGTGCGTTGAGGATGGAGGCGGGATCATATGTCTTTCGAGTAGTTTTGACCGTCATAGAACCTTCAACCAAATCTAACGTGCAAGCTATGCCGAATTTCTCGAGGGACCGGGTGATGAGGGGCCATGCCTCGCGCAGGTAGACTTCGCGGTATTTGGGAAAGAGCGTCACAAATGAGGATTCTTCTGTAAATGTTCCACCTGTATTGTCTGCTGGAGTAAACGGCTCTATCTGCAGTAATTTAGTTTTGCCTAGAATGAAAGCTTCAAGGATGAGGGTCTTACCTTCCACTTATCAATGTCATCGGTGTCCCAAGGCTTCTCTCGCTCGTAAGTTGAAGGCATCTTGGATTTGCTGGGGTTGATGGGTTGAAGAAAGTTTGGAGTTCAAGAAATTCCAGCCATATTTTTTGCTACGGGAAGCCATAGGAATTAGATCAGCTTGTCACATGATCAACCCAGCACGAGCCAATACTTAGCGTCTCGCTTAGCTTATGTCAAGTTCGCTTTCTCCTTTCCGTCTCGGCTCTCACTCATGGATGCTGGGACTGGAAAGCTGGCTCTTTTGTCTGACTGGCTTATGGTCGGTGATTGGCTTTAATGGTGATAGTCTCCTGCTGAGCCAATCCCTTTTATATATAACGCAATGCATTGGCAACAATCTCAAGGAGGTTCCGGCACTTAAACCCTTCGTTCTGAGCAATCCTTTTTTTAGTAAGATCACAATAGATGCCCCCAAGCCAAGTAGAAAGCTACCCTAATATCATCCTATCGTACAATCTCAAACTTCACCGGCAGGAAGCCAACAACCCTGACTCTAGTTCTCCAATGTTATCCCACATATCCCTCTCCCCGCATCCAAGCCCGCACGCACCTTTTGAAAATCGCGCTCATCGTCCCGTCCTCTTCCCCTCCCAATCTCCCAATCTCCCCTAGATCCTTCACCGGCAAAGCAAGGCGTCTCCTCTGTTAGCTGAACGAGGTTTATTAACTTTTCTCTCGTCTTTTTGTGCAGGTGGGAGAGGGCAGATTGTTGTAGACATTGCTATACCATATCTACGCCCTACAGCATCCCAGGCCCGAGTAAGTCCAATGGATCTGCTCTATAATAGGTGTCCCTTTCATGGGACGGTACTACCTCTCCATTACGTAGGAACTGGACGCGGAATAACGTTCTAGCGTCTCCCGGCCTTGCTTGGTACAGAGATGCGCAATCCACCATCTCGCCCGGATCTCAGGAGAAAGCTCCCAAGTGCACACCGGGCGCGATGTGGCTTCATGTTTGTTGCGCAATATCAGCCCTGCGGCATCAAGATTGGTCAATCGTTTATCAGCAGTCATTGAGTGCCGGGAGGATTTTTATTCCTAGACGTGGATCCCTCACCCACTTCCCGCCCGCTCTGACAAGTGAAAGTTGTGAATCTGCATATATGCGTACTTTGGTATAATCTCCTTGCCCCTTTCCAGGTCCTCATTAACGAACAGACACGATTACGAGCATGGGCACCGCCACACTACACAGGCCGGACACATACTTTCGTACTTAGCAATACGGAGTAGTTCGTGGCCCCCTCTTATCTCGTCAACCAAATCTCCACCCCGTCCCTTGGGTCCCGTCCCTGGCTGAGACGCCCAGCTGTGATGGATTGTGGTAGAGCTCCCCAGCTCCTTTGCTGTCGTTGGGGACAGCGGAATCCGTGTAGATTCGAAGAGAACGATGCCGCTCGCGACGATGGAATCATCATAGAATGAAAAGCCCGAGTTCATTTCCGCAGCATTCTTGACCTGGAAATAAGGGCGCCCCAACTCTTCCACCGGCTTTCGGAGGAGCATTGCGCATCTGTACCTTGCGTTAGGGTCTTGGCTCTTTTTATAGATCTGCAATCATACTCTCTCTATCGTAGCGCGAGGATAAGGGGTTGCCCATGCCAGAGGAATTCTCCAAACTCCTCCCTCGCCATCCTTCCATCTCTCCTACAAACTTTGTAATACCACCATATCACACTCGCTTCTTGTATACCCACCCGATCGACGCCGTCAGATCTATCGTGTCACTCGTTTGAAAAGTCTTTGCTTCTTCTGCAATAATAATCCCCACGCTCTCAACGGCCACTCCCGACTCGCACGCAGTCATAATCAGACGAATCTTCTTTCTCGCGACATAGCTTCGACGATACATAATACTCGAGCCCTCTCAACGTCTCGATCTCATCGCGTTCCCTCTCGAACGCGAGTTTAATACCCCCTCCAACCGCAACCACGGCCTCCACACTCCCTCCATACCGGGCCTCGCCCCTCGATCAACTTAGCTATCCGAGAGAGCAGGCGCGAGACCTGCTGCCATTCAAGACGGCCACTTCACTCGATGATGGGAGGCAGTCTCTGCCATCCATGGACCCGATATCTCGGCCCTCCTCGACTTCGACGAACAACTCCCTCCTCCACCACAGCGGCTCCCTGCCCCAGCTGCCGGGCCTCTCAGCATTGGCCTCGATTGCCTCTTCGACGAACTCTCCGCAATTAAGGTACGTCTGGGACAATGGAAGGAGGCAGAACACAAGAAAGGAGACGGGCATCTTTTTTTGGTTGCTCGACTGCCGTGGAATTTGAAAGTAGGGATATACTTGGAATGCTCGGAGCGCCTGAGAGCACCTACCGGCGCAAATTATATGTGGAACGAAGTCGCTCTTCACTTGCTCTGCTTCCAGATCATTTCCCGCAAGCCGTGAGAGAGAGCCACCGGGCCCAAGCTGACAGTCAAAATAGGGCGTTTAATGTCCCAAGCATCGGCTTCTCGACGTCTTCGCCATCCGCAACATCTGGGGGAGGCCAAAGCAATTCGCCGGTATGTCTCAAGCCAATTCCTTTTATCTTCGCATTCTGGCTCTTCCGCGGCATTTCTTTTTCTCTTTCTTTGTGCTCCGCCGAGAACATCGTCGACTCCCTTCAGTCGTTCTCGTTCCCCTTGCCAGGCCGGGCGTGGCTGAGTCAGCCTGGCGCGCAAGTGCCACCCGAGTCTTCAAGACGAGAATTTCCTTAAAGTGCGATAAGCAAAAAGTACACCCGATAGAGCGATAGAACACCCACGATTA
The DNA here is from genome assembly GCA_000328965.1 of Ascocoryne sarcoides NRRL 50072. Taxonomy (NCBI): domain Eukaryota; kingdom Fungi; phylum Ascomycota; class Leotiomycetes; order Helotiales; family Gelatinodiscaceae; genus Ascocoryne; species Ascocoryne sarcoides. Next base: position 447,625 of record KB205940.1, read on the forward strand.
AGATGGCAACAATGGCAGCTAACGGCGAGTCTTCTTCGCAGCCAACTTGCCAAAATTGCACGACCTCGACCACTCCCCTCTGGCGACGTGATGAAATTGGCTCTGTTCTTTGTAACGCTTGTGGCCTGTTCCTCAAACTCCATGGGCGCCCGCGTCCGATTAGTCTGAAGACAGATGTTATCAAGAGTCGCAATCGGGTCAAGAGTTCAGGTGCGACGCCTGGAGCAAAGAAGAAGGTAAATAGCAGCCCTTCACGCTGCCGTCTATGCGAGGGGAACTAACGCGTCGCTCCAGACTGTCTTTGATCCCAATGGACTCGATCAATCCCGATCCCAAGCTGGGACGCCCCCCCTTGGTTCCATGAACCAGCGACGCGCCTCACAAAAGTCGGCAAACGGTCACTCAGATGGCTCCAATTCTCCCATATCGCGCACCGCGACTCCCTCGATGTATGCCAATCATCTGCCAGCCTTCAACGGCCATGCCCTCGCCGACCCGTACAATCATCAGTCCCCAAACCTTCCCCCGATGCACCTTCGTGCGCCTTCCCCAGGTCGATCTACCTCCCCTCTAAATGGGTCGAATGGACTGGAAGTACCGCAAACATACGAACAGCTTATCGCCCAGAATACCTCCTTGAAGACCCGGGTTAGCGAGCTCGATCTCATCAATGATCTCTTCCGAAGCCGAGTTACTCAACTCGAGCAAGACGAGCACAATGCACGCCGGGGGGAAGCTATGGTTCGAGATTCGGAGCAGGATTTGATCAGACGATTGGACGAGTCGCAGCGCCGAGAGAATCAACTGAAGCGACGCCTTGATGATATGGAACGTGAGCTCAGTGAACTCCGCGATGCGGCTCATCCGGCTAAGAAGATGCGAGTTGCGGATATGGTTGGAGATAGCGAGTCCTCAACCCCTCAGTCAATGCCATAGATACACTGGTTTCGGGAAAAAGGGCGGCGGTTTTCTCTTATTTGATTCTTGTCAATGATACCACTATAACGATCTTTCCTTTCCTCTTTTTTTTTACGAGTCGCTGCCTCCGGCCTTTCTTGAACCTGCCAACACTCGCGGCAGGAATTGCTGGACCCAGTTGATTCTCCAACACTGTACCACCATCACACTTGCGATAAAACGTCTTCTATGTTTTCCTTTTTCCTTTACAACAAAAATGGCGCTCGTTTCGGCAGCGAACGTCCCATAATGACACTAATACAACAACACTTCGGTTTCTACTCTCGCCATCATGCATGACAGCTAGTTGGGATATGGGTTTCCTGATGGACGGAGTAGAGGAGTAGATACGGCTTAAGGATTGCAAGGAGATAAACGAAGAAAGATACGAAGAGTTGCTTTTACGTTGTATTGCATGCACCGGCATAGCATGACCTGCACAGTGGATTTTTTTTTACTACCGAGCAGCTGCACAAACAATAAAAGTTACTTGAATCTTGACCACTTGACAGGAGTCATGCATTCTCTATCCTCTTCCAATGTATGTGCCCACTCGTGCTTGCTCCTCAACAATAATTTCAAAATCTTAAAACATAAAATCAATCCCACACCGCATCTGTTCTCTCTCGGAAAAGAAATCCTTATCTCGGATGTGCCCTCACTCTCTTTCCCCACTTACGATTATCTCGGGACTTAACCCTTATCATATCTATCTACCATCGTCGTAATCTTCCTCTCGACGGGATTGGGTGGGTTCCACTCAATCAATATACTTTTTAATTAGTCAGGTTGCCATTAACCTTTTTTTTTCCTTGAAGAAAATGGGTTGGCCCAGATTTTTAGGTTATCGCTATACCCCACGTATCTTGGCTTGCTCCGATGATAAGCGTCGAGGATGAAAAAGTACTGTGCAACGGTATGTAAAATTGGAATTACAAGTTTCAACGGCGCGGTGTTGATATTGAATAGAGTTCTTCTGTAGACTAGAGGAGATTCTAGTCTTTAGAAGGGTTTAAAGGTGGGTAAAACGTTTGATAGCAGCTTTGAAAAAAGTATGCACGGCAAACTTCTACTTCAGACTTAAAAATGCCAAGAAAACTCTAGTGCTCTTATTCATCAAGGCCACCGCAACTGTGCAACTTCAACTATCAACGTTAATCATAAACTTCAATCCCAACTTGAAACATGAACACTATAACAAAAACCTTGCTACAACACAATATACAGAAGATGAAAAATGTGCCTCACTCGAGGCAATAGATATGGGCTATGGTTCACGGTGCACTTGATTAACCTACCTTCCTGTCACTCGAGCATGTCAGCTTTGTTGACTTTAAAAGTCTTTTTATCCTCTAATTACATACAAATCTCGAAAGGGTAGATCGTGAGATCCAACCAGTCAGAGAAGCTAGCTCAAATGAGCAAGGTAGCATAGTAACGTCGAGCCATTGCTTTCCTGGTAGAGCCTGTTCGTCGTTGCAGTCCGTGTTTGCTGAACTGCTCCCGCAAGTATATCCTTTCATATACCTGCAGTCTTGCATCGTCGTATTGTTGTATCGTATCGTCATCCGCCAACCGCTCGTTCGTCTCCATTTTTGCGCATCAAGTTTTTTTTTTGTTGTTTTGTGTTTTTGTAGAAGAGCCGGGGAAAAACCAAGGGGAAGGTGCAGAATACATCGGAAAGTGGGCATGTGCAAAGGGAAAACTGGGAGACGTGGTGTAAATGCAGCAGTCGAGGAAATGAGGAAAGGATCGAATCTGAAATTTGACCCAGGTGCTATTGCACCAATCGAAGTGCGTGAACTTTTTGTTTTTTTTGTGTTTGTGTTTGTGTAAAGCATTGCTAGTGGTAAAAAAGCAAAACGAAAAGGAAAAAGCGCAGCAGATCCAGGTCGAAGTATCAAATTGGTTGTGTGGTAAAAGAGCATGCCGTTCCGTAAAGATAGCCAGCTTCAGACAAGTGCAATATCTGCAGCCAGCCAACGAATTGACCGACGGAGACTCACTTGGCATTGTGGGAAGAACGACGAGGACGAGGACGGAATGGATGAGGGGGGTTGATATCCATCGGTCTCAAGTTGCTGATCCCGGTGTTGCTTCGATAAGCGTTGGGTAGCGGTGATCGAGATGAATGTCTAGCTCGCTTAGCAGGTTGATCTGCAAGTGTAGTTCGACCAACCCTCTCAGTGATATTTTGCACGCCGCCGCTCTCGTCCTGGTCGTCGTCGTCACTGCCAACATAGAAGGCAGGCTTGGCAGCAATCTCCATGGGAAAGAGATCCTCAGAAAGGATTACCTCATCTGGGATGTTTGCGACGAGCTCAGTGGCAATTTCAAACCCAAGTCCGTACATCCACACAAAGTCCTCAGCCCAATTCTTCAGTTGGTAGCGACGCTTGGAGATGTGAAAGCCACGTGAGGTTCTGATAACCAGTCTGCCGAAGGTAAATGCTCCCCTTGAGCTGCTGTTGTTGCTGGTCTGCCGAGCAGTTACCCCAGAATAGAGATTTTCCCGAATGGGTCTAATCGAGAGATCCATAATTTCCTCAATTAGGTCAATGTAGTATCCAATAGCCTTCCCTCGTTGCTCAGGAAGAACCCAATCAGGCAGATATGAGCCGCAAGGATCTCGACTGAAGATAGTTTCCAAAGGCCCACGGCGAATATGGTAACGCTTGCATTGGTGGCAGGGCAAAGTAAGGTACCTCTGGATCGCCCATAGCTCCTTCATTGTCAAGTGTGATGCTGCTCGCTCATGATCGTCTGATAGATCTGCCTCTTGAAAGGGCTCGAATGCGTCTGTAGTCATTCTCTCAGGGACTTCTTCGGCAAACCGATCATCTGTGACATTGATCAAAGTACTTGCGAGAGGAGATGAAGTCAGATGACGTAGAAGTTGTCCTAGGCTAGATGGAACTCTAGTTCGGGCGGTATTGGATACGTATGGTCGGGCTTCATACGGCTCAATCGGCGCAGGTGGAAAACCGCTGAAGATACCTCGGGGTCCAGTCGGGAGATCAGCCGTCGGGCGAGAATTGGTAAGGTTGGGGGGAAATCCTCTGACGAGCTGCTGGGCATTTGATTGGAACTCATGGTACAGGTATCTGGTTCCATCTCCAATCACACCCGTACGAAGTATAGGAGATATGACGGTCGAAGGACCCATAGGAGGAAATGTTTCGGGCGGCGGTGGTGGGTCTCTGTCGGGCGGAGGGCCACTATCGTTCCTCATAGTGTAGAAGAGATCAGTATCAGGGGACAATTAGGTAGGTTGGATATGGCGACGAAGCGGAGTGTTCGTGGGTTTGTTTCCCTGGAGAAGAGAGTGTGTTAGCTACAGCTTCCATTGAGATTCTTTGGGTATGAAATAGAACAGTGTAGCGTTAATTAAGAGCGAATTCAAGGTGCTGAGCAATGTTGTTGGCTCGCTTTTCTCCAATTCGAGTTGGAACAGAGGCAATAATCCTACTCCTGCTTCAAATATCGTCGTTATTCGTGAAGAGACTTTTTGCAGACCGAAGCCTTCCTCATCGCTTAGCGATATAAAGAGGGAGACATCACGATGATGCATCTCGCCCTGAGGATGTTGAGAGGATAGTAAATGGGTGTAATATCTCAGATCGCTTAATGCCTTGATCCGTTGGACAAGATCGCAGATCTCTATTGAAGACGCTTCAATTGAGATTGCGAAGGATGGCCACCCAGATAAATGGCAACACAGCAGAAACTCAGCTTGAGGATCTGCTGTATAGGCAGGAGGAAGAGCTTTGAGAGCGCAGCGCGCAGCCCAGGAAGCATGCGCGAAAGCAGAGAAGCGAAGGAAAGAAACAGGATATAACTTACTTGCGAGTGAGCTCAGGGAAATGGATTGCAGCTCTGAACCGCTTCGCTATTTGATTGACGTGCGAGGTTGTTGATAGCAGAAGGAGGTTGGTTGTGAGTTTGTTTTGAAAGTGGCAGTGTGTGGAGATTTTGGAGTCAGCCCTCCCCCGAGAATGCCTTAGGACACCAAGGTATCAGCGCCGATACTATGACGCTATTCTATTGAGGATGGCAAATCTGAAAGTGATAATAAGCTATCTACACTTATACTGACTGGTGGAAGCCTCTGCTTTCCAATACAGAAGATAAGCCACGCCTCTAAAGTCTACGAGACAGAAGTTCCTTTTCGCTTTGGCCACAGAACTGCTATATCACTGCCCTGCCAGTATTTTAAAGGACCTCTATAGACAATTATTCTCATCAATTGCTGATTAGCTTCCACAAGCATCTTGCAAACGTACAACAGTTAAGTCTCATCAAGCTCCAGATGATCAGTAGCCAAAAAGTCGCAGACACTATATCAAAGCAGAGCCTGCGACATAGTCAGCCATGCTATGCCAAAACATCTTATTTAATCTACTAAATCACAGATCAAGCTTCCTCCTGTATTTCTGATGCTGGCAATGGTCATTTATTCTCCAAAATGAGGAGGTCAGCAGAACCCCTGAGTTTCTCGGCTAATTATTTGCGAGGCTACCCCACCTGGTCACAGGAGAGGGAGAAAACGACGACTCTGTCATGAAATAGAGGACAAATAGAGGACTCTTGAAGGTTAATTCTAGTTTTGCTAGCACTGTAAGTTCATTCCTAGATACCATCTGCGACTTGAAAGGACGTTCCAGTTCCGCTCAACGCCAAGGAGACAGCGCGCTGCTTTTCCACCTTTAGATCTCATCCACACTTGAACCCACTAAAGGACAACTCAATATCTCCAAGGAACATTCAAATACCTCGTTCAATAATATATTCTAAGGCGATAGGAGCAGGTCAAAAGAACGGGTGGATACATGCGCGCCTCTGTCCTTTATGCACGCCAACAAGGAAGGCTAGGAATCAATGTAGGATTAGGGGAAGCTTATTGTGGAATACATGATTCAGTGCTTGAAAGTTTCCGGGCAAGGATCTCTGCTTGGTAAAGGATTGTTTGGGCTAAATTTGAGGAAATTTGCATGGGGACATATAGCCATAACATAACACAAAGGCAGCTATATCATTTTCGCTCTAGTATTACATTGCCTTGGCTATTTCTCAGCCATCTGCAGTAAATGAAGAAGCCAGTTATGGAGCTCTATTCTGTGAATCTCAGAACTGCGTTGTGATCACTCTCGGCTATTTGGACCATATATTATTCTCCATGCTACTTCAGGTTGATTGATTTGCCTACCTTTTGGTTCTTATCAAAGAGCATTTCATATAGCGAAGACAATTTCTGTGGTAATGCATCACTGGCTAGTCCATTCCTCCTTTTCACTCGCGTATTCGGACCATTGCTAATCTGGGAAAGAAGTAACAAAACGCACTTGGAAATAGGTAGGCTCATAGCACTCTCATCTTCGATTACAGAACCCTAAGATCGCTTACTTAGGGTGGGTTTTAAGTTTAAGTAGCTTCGCCCTTTCTTCTGGTCAATTAAATTTCAATATCCCGATTTATGAGGGCATAAGAACAGAACACACGAAGTGAGTTAGTTTCAAGTATCCACATGATCTTTCGTACGCTGTCATTTCCCATAATACATCCGCGTACGCCAGGTCTAAGTAGGGTATGCGACACTGAAGACAAGGTCCTCAAGGTCTAACCAAAACACACCTCTGGCCATCTAATCTAATAACGGCCCAACACTAACATGCTCCCTCTTCTTTAACTCCCTCTCCTGCTCCCTCTTTTGTAAAATCCTTCCTTCCTTCTTCCTCGCCGTTTCTAGATCCGCAAACCTACCCTTAGCACCATGCCTCAACTTCGTAATCATATCTCCCGCCTTTCCCATCGTCAAATCCCCTACTTGCAACTGCTCATCCTTGAATCTCAACTTATTCAGAAGCGCTAGCTGCCCCTCCGTAGCCGGCCTCCTCCTCCAGGGCCGATTCCGAGATATAATATGGAAGGTGAATTTCTTCTGGGCATATGTATCTGCTGCATGAATAGCATCTGAGAATGTTTTCGCGCGACTAATTTGACGCGGTTTTCGGAAGGGAGAATTTACGGCTAGGCTCTTGGGGAGTGCGGTGAGTTCATTGACGGTGTATTCTTCCTTGTCATTGTCCTTTTCTATGCGAATGTAGGATCCGTCCTTGTCAGTTAAGACGTACCTCTCCGGGCCAACGCAAACCCAAGCGTGCGGAGAGAGCTTCCAGATGTATCTCTCGCTAGACATGTCCTCTATGAGGTCAAAAACAGAGTCGTAATCTGTGAATTTCACAGTGGTAGGAATCGGACCACTAGAGCGTGCACGCTCTTTAGAACCTTGGCTGCCTATCTGATCTCTTCCTTCTTCCTCTTCCTTGCGTTCTTGAAGATCTTTCATCTTGTCCACGCTGGCTTCCTCGAGAAGCTCAGATGGATCGAGGCCGAAGAGGGTCGGCGTTGTTACAATACCTGTATCTAAGGTTGCAACCATATCAATGACATGACAATCTTTCTTCCCCGGATGTAACCGCATGCCTCGTCCAATCATCTGTACCAGAAGGTTTCTAGACTTAGTAGGTCGAGCGAGCAATACACAGTCAATATTAGGGATATCTGTTCCTTCAGTGAAAACGCCGCAGTTCACAAGTACTGGGTACTCTCCGGCCTTGAAAGCATCGAGTCGGGCACTTCGTGTGGCTTTTGGTGTATCTCCTGTGACAAATCGGGCATCAATTCCATGAGTTCGAAAGGTGTTAATAATCCCTGCGATATGGTTCAAATCGACACAAAAAACCAATGTTGATTTCCTCCCTTTTGCTTTTGCAAGCCAGGTTCGTACGGTAATCTCGTTGATCTGGTCGGTATTGACAACTTTCGAGAGTTCTCCGGGTTGAAAATCTCCACCTGTGCCCTTCTTAACCTTGGAAATATCAGCTTCGGAACGAACCGTTGTAAATTTCACATTTGAAAGCCAATTTTCTCCAATCATATCGATATAGTCCTTATGGTATACGATTTGATCAATAGCAGAGCCCAGTCTCATTCCATCAAATCGAGATAGTGTAGCCGAGACGCCAACCAGAGCTGGAGAATGAGGCTGGGACTTGCCTAATCCGAAGTATTCTAGAGTTTTCATGTATCCGGGTGCCACAATATGATGGGCTTCATCGACAAGGACAAGTTTGAAACGGCTAGGATTGAACTTGGATATCCTATCCCCGGATACAATGCTCTGGATACTGGCCACGGTGATGTCTGCATATCCGCTTGCGTGCATCGAGCCCATCTCTATCTCCACCAGTTTATCGGGGTATGCATTTGTACAATGCCGGGCGGCCTGTTCGACAAGCTCTTGTCGATGGGCTAAAATCAGGGTCTGCACCGCAGACTTGGTATGGGGCTGAACACGGTCAATGAGCTGTGTGAAAATGACCTACAATTATTAGCTGCGACCATTTTGTGTCCCATTAATTTGACTTACAGTCTTTCCTGAGCCAGTGGCCAGCGAGATCCCGAGACGTTTATGGCCCTTCTCCAGATACGAAAGCACCGCTTGGATACATTCTTCTTGGTACTGTCTCAGGCGAATCTTCAATGGAGGTCCGGCGACGGGCTTGACCACGGTGGTCGCATATCGTCGCCATATTGAGGGTGTTGGCTTGAGCCTCCAGACATCCCAATTGTTTATCCACCGTCTAGGTGTTGGCGGCATGATGTTCTCCCATATTGATGCCAAAAAGTCGCATTCCCACCTTCTGCGGTCCAAGCGGGCGACGCGAATCCCTGCCAAAGGTGCCAAAATAAGAGAGTCGCTTGTACCGAGTAATTCTCTGCTCCTGAGGATATTCGAGTACAGCCGGATCCTCATGAAGAATCAAGTCTTAATCGCTCGGTCACAAGCAGTCGCGAATAAGGGTACTAGCGCTAACAGTATTTTTTGGTCATATACTTTTGACCATGTTACCAAAACGAAGGGCTTGAGAGCAAGGATTATGTCACAAGGCACAGATTAAAATAACGCACAGAGATCGGAAGGAAGAGCCTTGAGTCCATTGCCGAAAATCGCTATTCATGGTATCTGCCCCAAAACCCGCTATAAAAATGCCGCCTACAACCAAGATAAATCTATGAACGAACGGGCCAGATCTATACAAGAGCCCGTTTAGGCCAAGAAAAATACCACCATGTACGCTATGTTTACATCAGTGATCCTTCTCATCTTAAGCCTCTCGTTCTTCAAGCTCCCTTTGCTTCTCTTCTAGCTGCCTCGCTCGGTGTGTATACCAGATACTCCACAGCGCAACTGCCAGTCCCGCCAAACATGCTACAACAGTGACTAGATAGGCGCTCCTGTAGCAGGCCAATCCATCTGTGCATTCCCTCTCTCCATCATCCTTCACTATACTATGGTTGTCGTAAATCTTGCCATAGAAGAGGTTGAAGATGTTGCCACTTAGAACGGGGCTTAATGTCATGAAGCCCCAATTTGTGCTGAGACCGTGGACCCCAAACGCTTCAGCAACAAGAGATGGAAAACACCCGAAAAGAAAGCCGTAGGCGAGCCCAGTGAGACCGGAAACCGAGTAGAGGTAGTGCGGATTCTCAATGTTGAGAGCAAATAATTGAGCCGCGAGAAACATAAGAGAAGCAATGGTTAAGCACCATAACCGTGAGGCATGGAGGACTTTCACCAAGAAATCAGATCCGACGCCTGCAAAGATTAGCAATGCTACATACATCTTTTCCAGTTTAAAGTGATTTCATACCACTTAGTAACCTCCCAGCAAAACTGCCGACGGAAAGGATCGAAACATGCATAGCTTGTCGTTTCGATATGAACTCATCCGAAGCAGAGTCATCATAGTGGTGCCAAAGGGCTGCAGCATCATTGCCGATATTGCTGTTGGTCTCAGTAAGCGGGGTACAATAGAGTTCACACTTGAATGTCCACTTACTTGATACTCATCAGCCCAATTCCAGCCAGTAGTCCCATGAGTGCGAATAACTGCCAAAACTCGAGCATAGAAAGCATTTTGAAACCTCTGATATCTACACGATGAGCATGGTCCTTAATTACTGGTTCATCAAGCACATCGCCGGAGTTCGAGGTGGATTTTGACATCAAGGAGGAGGTTTCGTCTGTCTCGGGCACAATGCCTTCAATGGGCGCTCCTCCTAAATCACAACGATTTAGGGCGTGCGTGGAAGGGAGATGTTCAATTACAAAACCATGCGTACCTGGTTCTAAATCCTCATCCTGTGGTCGATGCCTGCTATCCTCCGATTTCGTTCTGTGGAGGCGATTGGAGCTCGTTCTTGTCAAGTCTGACGACAGAGCTGAATAGTGGGGGTGGGGTATAACTCGAAGGAAGAAAAATCCAACGAAGGTTATTCCAAAAGTTCCGGACGCAAGTAGCATCAGGAAATGACCAATGTCCCCAGGTGTTACAAACTGTGCAAACATCGAGAAGAAGAAAGCGCTAAGGCCAAAGGCAGCCAAGGGGAATCCCGTTGCAGTCCCTCGAGAATGGGGCCAATTCAGGGCCGACGTCTTGATAGAAGCTGAAAAGGCCATGCATCCTCCAAGGCCAGTGAGGAAGGTGAAGAAACACAATAGTGGTAACGACCCGGATCCTCTATTATATGCCTGGTGTAGAGGGAAATAGCCCAAGCCCAGCAAGAAAGCCCCGATCATCACAGCAGGTCTGGGGCCTTTGGCATCAACCATCATACCCACAGGTATTCCGCACAAGTACATTCCCAGATTCCCAGATAGACCCTAACCCAATTAGCACGATCTACTGTCAGAGGAAGGGCTCCATACAATCATATTCGACTGTGTGGACGAGAGCAGGAGTTTCTCTGCGAACCCAGGGCCCCATGCTGAATAGACATACTGTTCCTGTCAGCGAGAGCTTCAATGGCATAGAGAGAGCTTACATTGGTGCCGCATGCCAGCGCAATACATGTAGCAGCAACGCTCGATATAATCCTCCCCGTATGGAGAGAGCGCTCGCTCGCGGTCACGGTCATCGTGGATCAGCTTGCTTTGAGCTCCCAGTAGTATAGATAGGGGGAATAGTTCAATCCCGAGTCATTGCGAATATGTGAGGGTGTTCCTTGATTCAAGTAGATGTTGTCAAATAGATTGAATCAGAGAATTAGATCTTGGGCGAATGATGGAACGAAGCAGTTATCATATGGTACGGAGGAAGCTGGCAACCGTGTTGTCGATCCTTACACGCCTCACATGCGTTATCGGCAAAATATGCAAGATAGCATTAGCCATTCGCGTTCAGATTGGGCGTGCCAGCAGTGAGACACCCGGGGTGCGAGCAGTTGCCGGCAACAGCCGCCACCATCTCCAACGTCGCACGAACGACCTCATTGCGCATCCTCAAGGAATGCTCATTCGACTTGCCAAAACAATCTGCTACCAACACCACAGTATACAAATCACTTCCTCCTTATTGCGATAGCAGGATCGGACAATATGGGGGCTCTACTCTCCATTCCAATGATGGCGGTGCCTAGCATGGGTGCTGTAAGTTCTGCCGGGCCTTGAATGCAATCCCCGTATCCTGCCGAGCAGCAGTTACTGACTTCCATCTAGGTCTTGGGGATGGTCGGAAGTTGCTGCGGTGCAGCTACTTGTGGTGCAGTGTGTAGTGTGTGTGGAAAGTGTGGGAATAGGTGAGTAGGCATAGGCCTCGTCAAGCAGCTATACATACTGACCCATCTAGCGTTGCCACCCGTATCGCATACGCTCTTATCCTGCTCCTCAACTCGACACTTTCATGGATGATGCTTACGCCTTGGGCGATCAACAAACTACAACATTTGACGCTTGACTATATGGAAATAAGTTGTCCAAATGGACCTTGTTACGGGTGGGTTGCCGTCCACCGAATCAACTGGGCTCTTGGAGTATTCCATATACTCCTGGGTCTCATCCTACTTGGTGTAGCCTCGTCGAAGAATCCTCGAGCGGCTATTCAGAATGGATTCTGGGGTCCGAAGATCGTTGCATGGCTGGTCCTTATCGTCCTCTCCTTCCTTATTCCCGACTCGTTCTTCCTCTTTTGGGGCAACTATATTGCGTTTATTGGGGCTACGCTATTCATCCTCCTCGGCTTAATTCTTCTGGTTGATCTCGCTCACTCATGGGCGGAATATTGCTTAACGCAGATCGAGGAAACGGATTCCAAAATATGGAGAGGAGTTCTCATTACTTCGACTTTAGGAATGTTCATTGGTTCACTCATCATGACCATTCTCATGTATATCTTCTTCGCCGCAGACGGATGCTCTATGAACCAAGCCGCCATTACCGTCAACTTAATCCTCTTCTTGATTGTCGCTGGCCTTTCCGTTCATCCAGCGATCCAAGAGTACAACCCCAAGGCTGGTCTGGCTCAATCAGCAATGGTTGCCGTCTATTGTACTTATCTCACCATGTCTGCTGTCTCTATGGAACCAGATGACAAGCATTGCAATCCTCTTCTCCGAGCTCAAGGCACACGAACAACTTCAATCATCCTCGGTGCTGTTGGAACTATGATCATGGTTGCATACACTACCACTCGAGCTGCAACTCAAACCGTTGCTCTAGGCGGCAAGGGAAAGAGCATCAGGCTCCCCGAAGACGATGAGCACGATCTCGTGACCCAACAACCAGACAGTCGCCGCGAGATGCGTGCGGCAGCACTACGCCAAGCTGTCGAAGAAGGGAGTCTTCCAGCCGATGCCCTCCTCGACGATGACGATGATGAGAGCGACAGCGGCAATACTGCCAAAGACGATGAGCGTTCCCAGACTCAATATAACTATACACTTTTCCATGTTATCTTCTTTCTTGCTACCGCCTGGGTTGCAACGCTTTTGACAACAAATATCGAAGAATCGACGAGTAATGGGGTCGCGGATTTCGCACCTGTTGGGAGGACATATTGGGCAAGCTGGGTCAAGATTATTAGTGCCTGGGTCTGCTATGGTATTTATACTTGGACGCTAGTAGCACCTCTAGTGCTGCCCGATCGGTTTGATTTTAATTAAGAAAATGTTTGTTTGGAAAACCGCTGGAGGCAGTGTATTACAGTAGAGAAGAGTATGAGTGTCGGCCTCACTGGCATTTTTGTTTCAAGCAAGGCGTTATGGTAAGGTGGTTTCATTATTCGGTTGAAGTATTTACAGATCTATAGTACATGAGTTTAATGAATCACATTTTGGAAGATCTTTTAAATTGTAATGAGTGTATTTGCCCACCTGTGATGCTCATTTTAATCGCATACCGTAGCCTAAGCACAAAGTGTGGAGTATTATCAGGTGCGTTCCGTATCTGGAGGAGTTTGTCTATATGTCGCTTGAAAGATTATTTAACCTCTGTAAATAGCATCATAAGTTGTGCTTTGGGTTGTTGTAGTATAGGGAAGAGTGAATTCTGATTCCCGGCCGGGTTTTCGTTGTCGGTTCGGCTTCGGATACGCGAAACGGATTCAAGAATTGTTCTTATAACCCTTGTGCCGACCCGACTTGGGGTAGGATCCCCCACTTCGTTATGCGACCACTACTGTTACTACTACCAATTACTGTTCCGAAGTAATCGAAGCAACTTTCTAGATTAGACTAAAGGGGGATATCATGTATCAATAAAGTGTTTGTGTATTATTAGAGGAAAGAAGGTGAAGTATTTTAAAGAGTATGTATTTTAAATTGGGATACTTAAGAGGACTAGGCTTTTGGGAGAGTCGATCGTGTGGGTTTTAAGGGGGTTACTTGGAATGACTACAGAGTGTTAGGTCCTAGGAAAATGTAGATATGAATATAGATTTACAAGTTAGGAGCGGCCTCCTCCGGTTTGCCCTTATCAGCGACTGGCCCTCGAAGCGTGCCTATAATACCTCACTGATCTCTGAAACGATAAAAACATTTCAGATTTCAAAGGAAAACTTTTGATAAACTACAGTGCATTACCCATCCTCATAACTTTGACTTTTCATTTTCGAATTTCAAAAGCATCAATTACTTCATCCTCCTCCTCACTCATTTCTGAACCCTTTCTGACCTCTCAAATACCCCTCCTGCCATCGACTTCCAAGCAAGTCCCCGTAACGAACTTCGCCTCGTCGCTCGCGAGATATAAGCAGTAGTTCGCTACATCGGCGGGGTGCGAGAGTCGCCCGAGAGGGACATTGCCGAGGAATTTCTTGAAGTTTTCTTCGATTGGGGGGACGCCGACGAAGGTTTCGAATCTGTGGTTTGGTGTTGTTAGAGGTGGTTGCGAAGGAGGAGGGGTGTCTGAATAGGATATTTGTAGAGAGTAGGGGGGTTCCCTTGTTTTGGTGGAGATTAGTAAGAGCGAGAAGAGTGAAGTCGAAGAGAGGAAGAGAAATTTGAATCTTACAAGCCGGTGCCGCTAAGTAGTGGACAGACTGAATTGACTCGGATTTGCTTGTCGCCGTATTCAGCTGCGAGGCCTTTTGTTGCCTGCGCATCGTTTCGTTACTGGCGATTTGGCGGGGTGTTAGGAGGGTAAAACCGACATTGGTTACAGCAGCTTTACTAGCGTTGTACCATACAAATCCGGGTCTAGGTCTTGTAGCACCAATGGAAGCTATGTTAATGATAGAGCCGCCTTCACCTTGGTTAATGAGGTTGGGAATAAAGTGGCGGGCGGAGTGAAAGATGCTCTTAACGTTCACAGCGAAGACTTTGTAGAGTTCGTCATCGGTTACGTCGATTGTCGGCTAGATCTGGAATTAGAGTATTGAGAGGGCAAACAGCAGACTTGGATTTAATATGATAGAAAGGAAAGGGGGAGGCATATTGGAAGGGCTTGCGTGAGAAGGCCGACCTTGTTCTTGTAACTCGTTCCAGCGTTATTGACTAAAATATAGAGTCGGCCATATATATCAAGTGCATTTTCAATACAGATCTCCTAGTCTTCTTCGAGGGATACGTCCATCTTGATGAAGTGCATCGAGTGAGGATGGGCCGTGTTTGCCACTCTTTCGCCTCCAACATCACTATCCGGAAGTTAAGGAGTGTCCGAGAGGATCTCTTTGAAAGAAGTTTCATAATAAAACATAGTTGGATGGCTGTGGGACTTGTAAACTGCGGCTTAAAGCTCATTTTTGTAACTGGACGCTCCCAGAGAAGTGAATAAATACTAAACGAGAGCTAAACTAACTCTATATCTGCAACAATGACCTTGTAACCTTCCTGAGCAAAGCGTAAACTAATACGTTCTCCGAAGCCGGAACCCCCCCCAGTGACTATAGCGACTTTCTGGCGAGGCGGGTGCCCAAAACTTTGGGATCCGATGCAAGTGCCATTGCATTATGAGAAAGCGTGGCGAGTAGAGAGATGACAGTGTTCTATAGAAGCCGGTAAATGCTTGAAAATAAAGAGTACGGTATAAGAGAGGACGAATGAGATCCAACGTGGAGTTCATGAGAAACAACGTCAAAAGATTCAACAAGAGTTGGAAAACAGTACGAGGTAGCAGGATGATCAACCGCCTGAGCATGAGGGGCAAACATGTGACCTAGGCGTTGATTGTGTCTATTCTCGAATGTGGTAAGATTATGCTGTACGGCATCCAACTTGTGAAGGTAACGTTTGTGATACATTAAACTTGTTTATGAGGTATTGGCTGACCTTGATTAAACCAATTGAGCTGGCTGAGAGAACAAGAATTGAAGTTCGATATGTACAAGCAAGAAAGGCCAAGAGCCCGAGAGTTGCTTTATTTAATTATCCATGCTAAGAGCTTCGAAGAGCTGCATCCCACCTAGAGTAGTGGCACCCGTTGCGCCACAAGCGGACAGTCGGCGGGAAGTAAGCCTTTTGGTGACGCGCTTTGTCTCGTGTATTGTGATGCTGTGGAAGATGCAGAGCCAAGGCAGCGGCTACGAGGCTTGTATTACCGTCCTAAGATGGGAGTATTGGGATGAGCTTGTAATAAAAATGTACTTGTTATAAACATATATCTTCAGCTTTTGACAGCACTATGCCACGTGGGAAATGAAGCGCGAGGTTATCCAGACGTCTATGGTTGTATGCCCAACGAGTAATCTCAGGAATGTAGGTTACCTTTCTTTGGGCTTAAGAGCCACATGCTCATGCACGCCTGGGACCACTATCGTGACATGCGATTATCGATGCTGTTGTATGACGGGTAAATGGGCAGATATCTATCTTTAGCTGATTAGATACCGTTGATGGGATTTCGGAAC
This sequence comes from Ascocoryne sarcoides NRRL 50072, assembly GCA_000328965.1. Classification (NCBI taxonomy): domain Eukaryota; kingdom Fungi; phylum Ascomycota; class Leotiomycetes; order Helotiales; family Gelatinodiscaceae; genus Ascocoryne; species Ascocoryne sarcoides. The sequence continues at coordinate 463,767 of KB205940.1, forward strand.
AAAAGGTATGCACGAAATATTTCGTACAATCATCTCAATCTCAAGTCTCACGGTTGAAGCGTTTCAAAATTCCGAGAAGATAAGGTTAAGGTTGGACGATATTTGCCCAAGAATTGCCAGAATTAATATGAGACATTGAACTTCTCCGGAGGTCAAGGTTTGAAACAGCTCGAGACCTTTCAGTGCAGTTTGTTCGTCTGCGTACAAACTGCAATGTAACTCTCTCTTTCGCCTTTCTTCTCGCAGTAACTTGCCAGCCTGTTTAGATTTAAGTAATCTTATATCCTAGCGTGCAGGATTCGATGTTACCCTCCACCCAATGGCATCCAGCAAATTGCCATCCTCACCCCGCTTATTACTGACATGCTTGAGCCGTGAGATGACTTTCCCCAGCCATCTCTTTTTTTCACTTCCCCACCCTCTGCCCTGAATCAATCCAATCTTTGGAGAATTTCCGCTTGACGTTGTGGCAGCGAATGAGAGGCTCTCTCGCAAGTCTCCACCTGAAATAGAGCGGCGACCTTTCTCACCCCCGTAGTTGCAGCACTACACGGTAGACGGTGCCTTAGCTTAAGGTGGACCTTGTGGAAGCTTCGCAAAATCTTGGTCATGATGAAAAGACCAGGGTGTATCAGAAGCTCATGCAAAAACCACCATCCATGATTTCGTCCTCGGTATTTCTCCATCGAAGAACACTATCACGCACGAGGAAAGGGAGATATCATGATCCCAAAACATATCTTGTAACGGACAAAGCGTAATTGAAAAGAGACAGAGAGCGGAGAGGGAGAGAGAGACAGAGAGAGACAGAAAGAGGGAAAGCAAGTAAGGGAGAGAGAAGGCAGAGAGACGGAGCAACCACCCACCATCACCCGTGCTCTCGAGTGGTAGCTCAGCGACTTGTGACTAGCAGTGACATATCAGACTGCGAACCTCCCCTCCCCCTGGATCTTCGGAAAGAGTTGAACTCCTCCTCTCATAATCCCGCATCGCTCCGGAAGCTCTCGAAAACATGATCATAAAGCTGTAGACGATCGTCATCCCAATTCGATACCCGTCTTTGATACTCTCTCTTTCCCCTCGTTGTTTGTTGTTCGCAACCCAACCCACGCTCGTTCGCTCCCTCGTTTGCTCTCTTGCATGCACATGCATCTGCCTCCGGTGAGATGAAATATTGTCCGTTTGACCACCACCCTGCCCCTGCATTGATTTGTGCTTAAAACCTTTGCACTGACAAACACTCTGACGCTCCACTCCAGTTTGACATCCGGCGCTACCGCCTCTATCATTCGTTAAAAAACCGCGAAATTGGGGGTTTTTGGCGCTAGCGTATCGGCGCTCTCGACCCTGTTTGTGCGATTCTTCCACGAAGTACTGCCTGGCTCGTTCGATTCAACAACCACCAGATAGAGGCATTGCATTGTCCGGACGGAGCTGGAGTCTCGAGAACGTCTTTTAGATGCGGAGACGATCGACTGGATCCGCTCATGAGGAAGACGGCGAGGACTCGGAGCTGATTGTCGATGTTGACGATCCGCCTCCTGGAGCAGGGATTCGAAGCAAAAGCGAGGAGCTGCCAGAGAATAGGGAATCAAGGAGTCTCCAGACGACTGCGCGACGTGGAGAGCAGAGCATTCCCCGCGAGCTCGACCGACGGAAAAGTACCGATCAGAGACCATCCACCGCTAGAAGCCGGCGCCCGAGCAATACAAATTGGAAGCTGGGAGAGGCAAGAAATGGGAACATGGAAAAGACTCGATCTACGGAGTCCTCCTTGCTTAATATGCCGTCGAAGGACGCCATTGCAGCCGATAAGATGCCCGATACTCGACCAAATACTCGCCGGCAGCGACTTCGAAGCCCCTGGGCGTGTTCGCTCCTCACATTCGTTACAACAATAGTGGCGCTCCTCACTCTGGCGTCTATAATACACTCATATAGTAATCGACAGTTGGATGCGAAGGGATGCCGAATGTCGTATATGAGGCCGTCCTTTGCAAAGCTTTCCGAATTTGACACAGAGCATACCCGTTTCGCAAGCAAATACTCGGTATATCTATACAGAGAAGGAATGGTCGATGAAGATACAATGGTAGGATAAGCGGCTCTCTGAACCACTTCAACTAACAGCTTTCTCTTAGGTGAAAGGGGTTCCTGTTCTTTTCATCCCCGGCAATGCGGGGAGTTACAAACAAGTACGACCAATTGCTGCAGAGGGGGCAACCTACTTCCACGATGTACTACGGCATGATCCTGCTGCTATCAGTGCCGGGGTTCGAAATCTGGATTTCTTCACGGTCGATTTCAACGAGGATATTACAGCCTTCCATGGGCAAACAATGCTAGATCAGGCAGAATATCTCAACGAAGCAATTGCATACATACTGTCTTTATACCACGACCCTCGAAGGTCTGAGCGAGATGCAGATCTCCCGGATCCGACTTCTGTAATAATACTCGGCCATTCTATGGGAGGGATTGTAGCTCGAACAATGCTGGTAATGCCAAATTACCAGTCAAATTCCATCAATACCATAATCACCATGTCGGCACCACATGCGCGGCCGCCTGTTTCCTTCGACTCCGAAATCGTTGAAACCTACAAAACCATCAATGACTATTGGAGGCAGGCATACTCGCAGAAATGGGCGAATAACAACCCGTTATGGCATGTTACACTAATATCCATAGCCGGAGGGAACTTGGATAATGTGGTTCCCTCTGATTATGTCAGTTTAGAATCCTTGGTACCCGACACACATGGCTTTACGGTTTTTACGTCCTCGGTTCCGACAGTATGGACAAGTATGGATCATCAGGCTATTCTATGGTGCGACCAATTCCGGAAAGTTGTGGTGAGGTCTCTTTACGATGTGATAGATGTGAACCGGCCAGCTCAGACAAAACCACGAGCCGACAGGATGCGAGTATTCAAGAAATGGTTCTTGACAGGAATGGAGAATGTGGCTGAAAAAACCCTATCTCACAAGGAGCCTACTACGTTGCTCACGTTAGAGGATAACTCAAATTCAATCATTTCACAGGGGGAGAGGCTGGTCTTGCGCAAGTTTGGCCAGAATCACAAACCAAGAGCATATCTAATGCCTATTCCGCCACAAGGTACACCAGGAGGGAAGAGGTTCACGCTTCTGACAGACCAAAAACTCGATGAATCCGGCGACTCGGGAAAGCTGGAGGTTCTGTTCTGCAGTGTGTTTCCTTTGCACCCAGGCCAATCTGCGACCCTGTTCTCCATGAACATGGATCTTTCTGGAGATAGTTCCGGATCTACCAGATTGGCATGCAAGAATGCTGCCTCCGATGTGATCATTTTGCCAGCATCAACAAGGTCAACAAAGAAGCCCTTCTACCTTGACGAGGAGAAAGAGGTGTTGCCATTTTCCTATCTGCAGTACGACCTGGAGGATATCCTTGACCATCAATTTGTCGCCGTTGTTGATAAAGCAGTTGACCCTACACCTGGCTGGGTTATCGCGGAGTTCAGTGACAATGTTCAGTCGCACCGCGTCCGATCTTTGGGGCTTCGACGTTTGTTAGCCTTCGGTATGAAGATGAAGTTGCCTGAAAACCGGCCCATGGTTGCGGAAGTTAAAATCCCGGCACTACATTCGAGTTTGTTAGCCTACAAACTTGAAATGAGCAATCAAATCTGTGGTGATGAAACAGAACTTTTTACTCCTCTCCTCCGCCAGTACATGTCAAATCCATACGAATCCAAGTTTTTTGTCAACGTCAAGCAAGCGAACATCAATCTACATGGAGTTTCGCCGTTTATGCCACCTTCGCTTAAACATGCAGCTGTACAAGATGGGATGAGCCTCCAATTCTGGACCGATCCGACATGCAATTCTAGTATCAAGATTTCTCTGAAGGTCGATGTGCCTGGTAGCTTGGGGAAATTGTACATGCGATATAGGACTGTTTTTGTAGCATTTCCACTGCTGGTGGTCGCCCTGGTTCTCAGAAAGCAGTTTCGTGTGTATGACGAGACTGGAATTTTCATGTCTTTCTCCGATGGTATGGATTTATGTCTCCGCCAATCCATTCCATTGGTGCTACTAGCTCTCACATGCTTGTCCATCTCATTTGCCCAAACCAGTTCGGCACCCTCACAGCCCAGCACTCCTACTCCTCCAGACTGGAGAGGCAATGCCACCGAATCAATTATTGATTTTACCAAGAACGACCTTTTAGTCGGATCATCAGACCCCTTCTTTTGGTTTTTGGTTCCACTAATCGGCTTGGTCTGTGTTGGTGTGACTGTGATGGTTCATTATGCTGCACTGGCTCTTACTCATATGCTCAGCATTCTTTACGGGTGGTGTACTGTCAAACCGGCATGGCTTCGTAACGAAGATAAGAGAAGGGCGGCTTCACCCGCTTTCGCCCCGTCAACCCCGAGACGGAGGGTTGCAACTACTGCCACTTTACTTGTTCTGGTATCGACCGTAATCCCTTACCAATTCGCCTATCTAGTAGCTTGTCTTGTACAAGTTGCTACTTGTACCCGCGCCCTACGATTCTCGAGGGATGCCCGTTCGAATACGAATTCTAATTTCTACAATTACGCTCATTCTATACTGATCTTAATGCTGTGGATTCTCCCTATCAACCTACCTACCCTCGTAGTCTGGGTGCACAACTTGGCTGTGCACTGGCTCACTCCATTCTCGTCACATCACAACGTCTTATCCATCATGCCATTTATCCTTTTGGTTGAGATGTTGACTAGTGGGAACATGGTTCCCCGAGTCCAGTCCCGACTCCGATATCTCACCAGTTTCCTTTTCTTTGGTATCGCTATCTGTGCTGCTGTTTATGGAGTTACATACGCCTATATGCTTCATAATCTTGTAAATCTTGTTGCAGTGTGGCTCGTTGCAATCCACTCATCGACCTCATCATGGAGTCTCGAAGGGCTCACCACTCTATTCGACCAAGAAGGCAACGAGAACACAAGGAAACGAGGAAAGACGCCATGAAAACCCACTTCGGCAAAAACCAAAACACGAATTCAATGACTCGATGCAGCATTTTTCTCTTCTCCTTTGTCAGGAGTTTGACTCGTTCTAATACCACGCTAGATTTCCATTCATCGCTATCCGCGATTCATTAAGGCTACATTCCACGGCGTTTTCAGCAGCATACATAAGCGGGACATCTTAGATTTTTCACAAGGCGGATGGTGCCCGGCAGCAAAGCATTTATTGAGGGGCGACTGTATATAGGGTTTCTCAGTCAGCAGCGTTCTTGCTTTCAGCATTTTTGTACTCGTCCGCTGGCAAGCGCTGGCCGTTAACAATAAGTCTTCATATTCGCATCACAGCAATCCCGTCGTAGGTAGAGGAGGTCCTGCGATGGGGATGTTATTTAATGTTTATACCTCTCGTGTGAAGGAAGGGTAATACCAAGGAGTTCGAGAGTGGGGAGGATTGGGGATTGGGGAGAGAGTTGTATATTTGATGATTGATGGATGGGGAACACATTTTGGGGGCGGGATCGATGGGCCCCTGCTCCGAGTTTGGCGAGCTGGCGTGGTGGAGTTGTAGGCTGACCCTTTATATGAGCCTGGCTTGGGTTGTGAGGGATGGATCTGCTTGCCGCGGATTTGGGATTGGGGGTTTAGGGTAGGACCGTCGAGTGGAGACGACGGGAAGAGCAGATACTGCTTGAATATAGAATTGAAGAGTGTTTATACTACACAGTCGTACCCATTTTGGTTACTCGTGCATCTTCTCAACAACTTTAAATCTAACAGAGGCAGTATTATGTGACTTTACTAGCATTTTTTGCTAGCTCAAAAGAAGAAATTAAGGTGTGGAAGTGAGTTCAGAGCTGTGGTGTGTATAAAGGAGAAGTTAACGTATAAGGGGACAGGTGGTAAGTATTGAGTAGCAAATAAATAGTAGTCACTAGGGATTGAATAGGTGTAGATTTAATGTAGCTATACTTCATTTTATGAATCCCCTCCATGCAATCTTAAGACAGAAAGAGGGTTGGATTTGACGTTATATAAGCGTTCCCAGCGGCGTTGCTGCCGGCAGAGCATCAAGTTCTCGCGAAGATCTGCCGAGGATCAATGACTTGGGTGCATTCGACCATAGAAGTGGCATTCTATCTAAGTTGGATACATATTGCTGCCTTGGCTTTTTCTGGAGTTCTCCTTCCAATGGTTTACATTTTGAGAGAGCTAGTCTGTTCAAACATAGCTTGATGAGAAGGAACCGTCTTCTAGCTTGTGAGAAACCACTTTACTGTGGAGGAAGTGTCGCGTCTCCAACATCGCGACTCTGCAAGCAACCATGCTATGGCAACCATAAAACCTATAGAGGGCCGGACAGTACGCTAGTCATTATACATGAATACCGGCCTTTGCTGACAATCGCTGTAGGTTCACCAAATCCAATCCGGTCAAGTAATTGTTGATCTATGCTCAGTTGTGAAAGAGCTGGTTGAGAACAGTCTCGACGCGGGAGCAACGAGCATTGGTACGTGATCGTAGACCAAAGTCTTATTTATGAGCTCTGACTTCTTTCCTATAGACGTGCGCTTCAAAAATCAAGGATTGGAATCAATTGAAGTACAGGATAATGGCGATGGCATTTCCCCGCATAATTATGAGAGTCTAGCTCTCAAACATTACACCTCGAAACTCTCTACCTACTCCGACCTCACGGCCCTTCAAACATTCGGCTTCCGTGGCGAAGCTCTATCGTCGTTATGTGCGCTGTCAAACCTCTCGGTCATAACTTGCATGGCACAGGATGCGCCTAAGGGGACAAGACTCGAGTTTGCAACTTCGGGGAAGCTGGCTGGAACCAGTGTTGTTGCAGCACAAAAGGGAACTACAGTTCTAGTCGAGAATTTGTTCAACAATCTGCCGGTGAGGAGAAGGGAACTGGAGAGGAAGATCAAGACGGAGTGGACTCGCGTTGTGGGAGTCTTGGGCCAGTATGCTTGTATCCAGACTGGCATCAAGTTCTCTGTCACCCAACAAGCTGGGAAGGGGAAGAAGACGACATTGTTCTCTACCAAGGGCAACCAAACGACTAGGGAGAATATCATAAACGTATTTGGGGCGAAGACATTGACGGCTTTGGTACCTCTGGACCTGAACTTGGAGCTGGAACCTACGAGCGCCCCAAGCCAGAGATGGAGTACACAAGAAGACAAGGGCAAGAATGATATACGAATCATGGGCCATATCTCACGTCCAGCGTCTGGAGAGGGTCGGCAAACTCCAGATAAGCAAATGTTCTTCGTTAACTCTAGGCCTTGCGGTCTTCCCCAAGTCGCAAAGGCATTCAACGAGGTTTACAAACAATATAATGGTCACCAGTCTCCGTTTATATTTGCCAATATTGAGTTGGACACTCACTTATATGATGTCAATGTCAGTCCAGACAAGAGGACCATTCTACTGCATGATCAAAATCGCATGTTGGAGAATCTCAAGACGGCTCTAATTGAACTTTTTGAGTCTCAAGATTATACTGTTCCTATCTCACAGTTACCAGCTCAGAAGACACCTTCCTATAAGCAACTTACTATCAATCGAGAAGCTGCCACTCCGTCAAGGACCCCAGAAACCCCAGGAAAAAGTATGGAGGAAGATGGATCCGAGGATGGTGTAGGTTCTCTTAGAAGAGAGCAAAGCACGGATTCAGAAGTTTCTCGGAAGCCGAGCAACTCAAGATCCGAACTTGGTGCAGTATCAAGAGACTCCATAAGTAAAGATCATGAACCCGTTAGTCTGATTTCAAACTGGCTCAGCCGAAAGGGACAAGATCGTTCAGATGCTGAAAATGGGCGTCGGGCTCCCAAGGTTACTCCTAAGATTCCTGTAGGATTGTCCAAAGAAAAACTCAGGCTTATTGGAAAATTAAGCAAAGAAAGTGAGGAAGCCCAAAAAGACACCGATTCTTCTGAGGCACCAGAAAGCTCGGTTGGTACAACTAAGTCCTCTCGGGTTTCTGCTTTAACCAGACCACCTATGTCAGTTACAAGTTTGGGTGAGCACAATACTGAGTCGCAAGACCCCGAAAGTGCTGGGGAAGAGGAAAACCTAGAAGTCGTACCTCTAATCCCTGCCCTCCAATCACCCCCAAAGCCTGCATCTTCGATTGCAGATAAATTTTCTGCTACACCTAGATCGTACCGTCCTCCAGCGGAGATAACAACAATCACTATCGGGGACCAGACTGTCACTAGCACTATAGGGTCGCCGCCTCCTAAAAGAGCTCGAATCGGGAACTCGACAGGGACGACGAGACTTAAAGACCAACCACATAGTTCTACTAAGAAACATCCATCATTTGGGAAAAGTCTGAGCCAGCGCTTTGCAGCGCCTGGAACGCAAGTTGAAGTTGAGGAGGAGGAGGAGGAGTTGGACGAGGATCAGGACGAGATTCAAATTTCCCCTGATATGGATGGGCCCTCTGAAGAATCACTGGAAATTGAGGATGGAGAAGAAGTACAAGAGGCCACCCGTAATAGCCAGTCGCCCGAAGCTCCCTTACAAGAAGACGAGAATGTAGATTCATCGATACCGCCTGCTGACATTGAGGAAGATGATGAGCCAATGGACGAAAACCAGAAGAAAGCCCACGAAGAGGCCAAAGTTCAAGAGTTGATCGAGAAAGCTGAAACTGCCGCTATTATGCCTTCACAGGAAAACATGAAGCGAGCACAATCTCTCGTCAAAGGCGGGTCAAGAAAAAAAGACTCGACGGTGAGCCTTGTACGGAGTGTTAACATTACTACTGAAAAGATCGGGCAGCAATTTCATGCATTGGAGAAGACCCTGGCCAAATACCAGATCTCGGAGACCGGCAATGCCGAAGAGAACGATAGTTTAGACACGGACAAAGCCGAGGAGAAGCTTTCTTTGAAAATCACCAAATCTGACTTTGCTAAGATGAAGATCATTGGCCAATTCAATCTTGGGTTTATACTTGCTTCTCGTGCCTCAGATGCAACGGCTGAGGATGGAGTAATGGTTGCTGATGATATTTTTATCATCGACCAGCATGCCTCAGATGAGAAATACAACTTTGAGCGTTTGCAAGCTACCACCATCGTGCAATCACAGAGACTCGTGTCCCCTAGAACACTCGATCTTACCGCTATGGAGGAAGAGATCGTGATTGAGAACTTGTCGGCAGTAGAGACGAACGGTTTTATCGTCAAGGTCGACGAATCTGGCGAATCGCTGGTGGGCAAGCGCTGCCAGCTTATATCTCTACCATTGAGTCGCGAGACGGCGTTCTCGCTCACTGATCTAGAGGAGTTGATAGCGTTATTGGCAGAGCACCAACCTGGAACGCTACCTCGTCCCTCTAAAGTACGGAAGATGTTTGCGATGAGGGCTTGTAGGAGTAGTATCATGATTGGGAAGACTCTTACCCAGATGCAGATGGGAAAAGTGGTTAGGCATCTGGGCGAACTTGATAAGCCGTGGAATTGCCCGCATGGGAGACCGACAATGAGACATCTTTGTGGATTGGGGGTTTGGGATGAACATAGATGGAAGGGTGATTTTGAATCGGAAGGGGGCGTTACGAATTGGGCTGAATATGTCGAACAGAGTCACGGGGATGCTAGTTCTTCGGTTGCTGGGGAGGAGACTGCGGATGAGAGCACGAATGATGAGATTATGGAAGATGATGATTGAGGGAGAGGAGGTAGCCGTCGGGCAATTCTGAAATGGTACCTCTATGGTCGAGAAGGATGATAATATAGTCATGGATGATTGAATAATGGGCACAGCATATAGGGAACTAATAGATACGTGCTAATCCGGATTTTTATAGTTACAAACACAACACCAAAAGATACCCAAACCCAGCTAACAGGCCCAGTCCAGCTCATGTCCAATATACGCCAAAAGCCAAAATTAATTCAAAATCATCAAAATCATATAAATATCTATTGCTACATCCCACTGATTTTTCGAAGTCGTGTTCCCCACCCGTTATTATTAGCCCGTCCCTCCTCTGCAATTTTCCCACTTACTTCTCTCGGAGGAACCTTGAATGTGCCCGAGTTGAGAGTGGTAGTATAATCATTCCCTGAGGAGACTTGCCTATCGTTCTTTCCGCCGATCATGAGGGGCGGAGTCCCGGGCTTGAGTTCCCCATATGCCTTGGCTTTGAAGGAACTTTCTCTCTCTGGGGCCGGGGAGTGGGAGCCCTCACGTCGTTGAATGAGGTCTCGAGTCGACATCTCACCTATGTCTCCGCTATGGCCCCTGCTGTTCTTATTCGAGGCGCCGAGAAGATCAGCGAGCGCTTGATCGCGGCCAGTGGGGACAAAGTTGTGTTGTGGGATTGGGGGGTTGGTGAAGAGCGGGTTGGGGTGATCGCCTAGATCTGAGGCGGAGGCATCGTAGAGTTGGTGGAGGGGTTCATATTGGGTTCCTTTGCGAGGGGAGGTGCGGGAATCAGTGGTGAACCAGGCCTCACGCATTTTGCTCAACGGATGGGAAGACCGTTGGGATGCGGAATCGGAGGTAGGAAGGTCAGCGTAGGAGGATGGCCTATTCTTTTTAGGTGGGGTGGATCGCCCGTAGGAGGAGCGCGAGGAGTCGGGGCCGATTTGATATTGACGGCTGGGGTGGTCGTCACGGGACGGTGGAGGAGTGGATCTGTAAGTTGAGAATGAGGTGGTAGATTGTGTTCTAGTGTGGAAGAAGGGGATGGTTGGAGGGCGAGAGAGGTCTTCGTACGCGGCACCCGAACTGTGTTTGGTTTCGAGGGGGGCGGACAATCGCTTCTCTCTCTCGGACACTATAGTGGTGGCGGTCGACATGGAGGATTTGTTGCGCTTATGGCGCGAGGTTAGGTTGTCCTCGAGGGGATTCATATCTGGTGGCAGCTGTGTGATTTTGCGGAAAGTGACGGCCAGGTAGAGGGAGATTGCGAGGGATATAACATGTAGCCCTCCTCCTACTACTGCTAGGTAAAAGAGTATTGTGGAGAATGTTGGGACCAGAGAGCTATTGGAACTGATTGTTCCCCAGCTAGTTCCATGAGTCTTTACAACCAAGGCAGCAAATGCATAAAATGGCAGAATAGACACATCGAAGAACGATGCGAACAACATATACGAAAAGGAGGATCCTGGAGTTCGCCCTGATGGTTTCCTCGCCAGGTGGTAAATTGCGTAGACAGTATTAAGCATAGCGACTCCGGGCTAAGAAACAATCAGTGACAAGTTCCTACGAAGTGTCTCTTTCTGGATGAGCATACTGCTATTCTCATGATCCATCCTGTAGAAGCATCCGTAGGCTTAAGAAGTATCATCATGGCCAACTGCCCAGCCGCAGCAAGAGTCTCAAGGCATCGTAAGACAAGTTGTATAATCCTCATCCATTTAATCCAGCTCTTGACCGACAAATCCATGGGATTTGCATTTGTGTTTCCATAAGGAAAGATGAAATACGAACTATTCACTACAGTTAGCGTACACTTTGCATTTCAGATGGCAGACATACTCAGGATGCCGATTGAAGGAAATCAAAGGTCCCTCTGATTTTGGCCGCGATCGAGTCGTCTGGAAACTCGCGCGAGTGACAGCCTTGGGGTCGAATTCCTTATAAGGGCTTTTAGGCCCCTCCGTCCTAACGGGATCATAGATATAAGGAGGTTGAACACCCATTGTTCGACCAGGAAGAAATAATTTGAGGAATGCGACAAGCTGTGTGCAAGGAATGTGGAGGAGCTTCAACAAGGTTCCGCCGAGGTCAATAGTCAACACCCTGGGAGGACCCGACGTTGACACAGCAACAATCTTATCTAAAAATTCGAGAGATAGAGAGAGACCCAGAGCAAATGACGTTGAATATATATCTGACAATGAATGCAATTGTTCGACCGTGGGTTTGCACCCAATGTGCAGCGGCATTGCCAAGAAGCACTCGAGTATCATTGCGGAGGAATAATCTCACTAGACACCTTCGAAACTATACGGCGCATAACTATCCTCGAGATGGGCGCCCATTTCGAATGGCCGTCATCGGCTCTGGACCAGCCGGATTTTATACATCACTCAAAGTAATGTCAAAGATTGAAAACTCAGTGGTAGATATGTATGAGCATCTGCCAGTGCCATTTGGATTGGTGAGATTTGGTGTTGCCCCAGATCATCCGGAAGTGAAGGTAGATACTCTCCTCTTATAACGTCACCCAATTCAACACTAACAGGATGCGTTGGAAAGAATTGTCAAGATAGATTTGAAGAATTAGCTGGATCTCCAAGATTTAATTTCATTGGAAATGTGCAGATTGGAAATGAGGCTTCGCAGCTGCCACTCCAGTCACTTTTTCCACACTACGATGCTATACTGTTCGCCTATGGAGCTTCAAAAGATAAGACGCTAGGAATTCCTGGGGAAGATAAATTGAATGGGATATACTCGGCACGAGCCTTTGTGGGTTGGTACAATGGCCTTCCGGAATATGCGAATTTAGCACCCGACCTTACCCTAGGCGAAGAGGCGGTGGTAATAGGCCAGGGAAATGTTGCTATGGATGTAGCTAGGATTCTTTTGCAAGACCCGGATGTCTTGCGTTCGACAGACATTACGGCAAATGCAATAGAGACTTTGGAGAAGAGCAGGGTGAAGAGAGTAAGAGTGGTGGGGCGGAGGGGTGCATTACAGGTCAGTAGTCAGTATGTCAATATCCGTGAATTCTGCTAATCCAAGCAGGCAGCTTTTACAATCAAGGAAGTCCGAGAACTGATGAAGTTGCCCTCGGTTGGATTTCATCCCGTGGAGTCAACTTTAATACCAGAAGATATCAGCAAACTACCCCGCGCTCCTCGGCGGATTATGGATGTTCTTAAAAAGGGAACAGCCGCATTACCCTCCGAAACCCCAAAATCCTGGTCTTTGGACTTCATGTTATCTCCAAAAGCATTCAATGCCAGTAGGAAAAATTCGTCAAATCTAGGTAGTATAACCTTTGAGAAGACATCCTTGAGTCCAAGTCTATTCGATCCTGCGGCAAGAGCAAATGGCACTGGGGAGCACGTTGATGTCCCGGCCGCGTTAGCATTTCGGTCTATCGGCTACAAGTCTGAACCATTACCGGGGTTCTCTAAAATGGGGATTCCATTTGATAGTGGTCTGGGGATCATTCCAAATGATGTGCTAGGTCGTGTTTTGGCAAAGAAAGACAACCCGTCAGAAAGTGGCTCGACTAATCACCGGCTTCCTGGAGTCTATTGTGCTGGATGGGTGAAGAGGGGTCCTACAGGTGTGATTGCAAGCACCATGACAGATGCATTCCAGACGGCTGAATCCATTGCCGAAGATTGGTATGCTCACGAGACTTTTCTCAACGAACGGCAAAGTACTAGTCTCGGCTGGGAAGTGGTGAAGGACGAAGCAAGTAAAAGAGGTTGCAGAAGGGTAAGTTGGGAGGACTGGAAGAAAATCGCCGCGGCTGAGAAGGCGAAGGGGACAAAAGCAGGGAAAGAAAGAGAGAAATTCACAAAGGTGGAGGACATGTTGGCTGTTCTTGATTGAAATGCTGGTTATTCTTTAATGTTGTACAGATACAAATTAACTCATTGTTTATTGAGCTTCTCAGTAAGCTCTGGCACCTTATCGAACAAATCTCCAACAAGCCCAACATCAGCCACTTGGAAAATTGGGGCATCAGCATCTTTATTAATAGCTGCGATGACCTTACTGTCCTTCATTCCTGCCAGATGTTGAATAGCCCCTGAAATGCCAGCACAGAGATATAATTCGGGAGCAACAACCTTTCCAGTTTGGCCGACTTGCAAACTGTTGTCGGCATACCCGCTGTCAACAGCTGCTCTTGAAGCTCCAACAGCTGCACCTAACGCATCGGCAAGTGGCAACATGATTCGGTCGAATTCCTCCTTTGACTTCAAACCTCGTCCCCCAGATACCACCTTCGAGGCCGTTGCTAAATCAGGTCTATCGGATTTTGAGAGATTCTCTTCCACCCATTCTGTTGTGTTTTCTGCTTTTGGATCTACTCCATCCTCAATTGACGCCGAGCCTCCCTCGGTCTCTGCTGCCGCAAAAGCAGTTCCTCTAATTGTAATTATCTTTGTATTGTCTGACGACTCGACAGTGGCAATCGCATTGCCAGCGTAGATAGGCCGGACAAATGTATTCTCGTTCTCGATGGCTATTATATCGGATATTTGTTGAACGTCCAGTAACGCTGCAACGCGGGGCATGAGACTCTTTCCAAAAGCCGTATGTCCAGCAATTATGTGTGTGAACCCGCCTTTCTTGATGTTCTCCACAAGCAATGGAGCATAGTTCTCGGGTAGGCCCTACAAAAAATGTTTAGTATACAAAATGAATGAGATTTCCCCAACAATACCTTGTCATATGCAGCATTGTCTATCATAATAACTTTCTCAATCCCCTTGACCTTTGCAGCTTCTTCTGCTACTGCTTTGATATTTCCGCCTGCAATGAATCCAGTAACGGAGCCTCCCAACTTTAGGGCTGCAGTCACCGAACCAAGTGAGCCATTATTGAGTTTGCCATCTCTATGCTCGAGCACTGCGAGAGAGGATAATAGCCGGGCAAGAACTGACAGTGATGCAATTGGTAGAGGACCGTTTCTGCTCCTCAATTGGGTACGGGCTTGGCGTAGAACCGATGTGCCTACCCTTGAAATCATGTTTGCAGGTGGGCAGTGGAGGTGAAGTCTACAGAGAGCATCATCATATAACAGACATCAAGACACCCAAACAATACCCCAGCCGATAGACCCCGACCCGAGGCAGAATGAGTTGACGCCTAAGGCAACAAGGCATGAAATTTTCTGCACGTGATCCGTCATTTTAGGATCGCTTCTCGCGTTCGATGAGCATCGCGACAACTTCGAAGAAAAGTATCGAACGAAATCTCCCCGACCCGCGCCAGTACTGCAATCATCTAATTTGCCGCAGATATCGAGTCAGGAATGGTCGCATAAAGATTTATTGATATTCTGACGCGATTCATTCTTCCAAGGACCAATTTCTTTCGTCTCCAGAAACATTCGCGCAACCATCAAGAGCCTTGAATACTCGATACCACTTGCGACAAATCGCATTGCTTTAGCACGCCAAGTCTTGAAAGATGGATGATGACTCGGTCAACTTGAGCTCGGACGCTGCCGGCGCTACACCTGGGAGTAACTCTATTCCTGCCACGGCAGCCCAAGGGGACCATCCAGATACTGAGCAGGGGGCTCATAGTATGTCTTCCTCTCCCTTGTCCTATACCAAATGCTAACGGATTTGAGGTGCCGATGTTACCATGAGTGAGGGCGCTGAAGCTGCCATCAAGGGTTCAGGAAAAGCAGTTTCTAGCAATCCCCTTGATGCGCCAAACGCCCCCCACCGCGAAGGAGATGAGCCAAAGGATGAAGAGATGGCCGATTCTCAAGATGTGAAGCCAAGCCATGAAGGTGCGGATGGAGAAGTCGGAGCAGATGGACAACTTGAGAAGACTAAAGCCTCTATCGAATCCTCTGCTCGAGAGCACCTTATATCCCAGACGCATTCCATCATCCTACCCAGTTACACTACTTGGTTTGATATGAACGCTATCAATAATATCGAGCGAAAAGCCCTTCCAGAATTCTTCAATAATCGAAATCGCAGCAAGACACCCTCTACTTACAAGGATTACCGGGACTTCATGATCAACACATATCGGCTCAACCCGATCGAGTACTTGACTGTGACTGCGTGTAGGAGGAACCTTGCTGGTGATGTTTGTGCCATTATGAGGGTTCATGCCTTCCTTGAGCAATGGGGTCTCATAAACTACCAGGTACATTCAAGTTCTGAGTAGGCAAGATATTTCTCAATACTAACAATAATCAGGTTGATGCCGATCAGCGACCGTCCAGTGTGGGCCCCCCTTTCACTGGTCATTTCAAAGTCATTTGTGACACACCTCGTGGCCTCCAGCCATGGCAACCTACTGCGGATCCTTTAGTCATCAAGGGTAAGGAAATGGCGTCCACAGATGCCAAAGCTACTGCAGCTCCTATTGCAAAGTCGGAACTGAATCTTGAAATTGGACGTAACATCTATGAGCCTACAGCTAGAGAAACCAAGATCAACAAGTCACCAAAGCAAGCTAATGGAGAAGGACCGTCTACCAACGGCACTTCTGGGGATGCATCAGTGAAAGCCATTGAAGAGATTGTCAAGCCGACTGTTCATAAAATACACTGTTTCTCCTGCGGCATTGACTGCACCAGGGTGCACTATCACAACTCTAGAGCGGAGCCGGGAGCCAATGGTCAGACCAAGTTCGATCTTTGCCCAAATTGCTTTGCTGAGGGTCGGCTGCCTACGAATCATGAAGCAGCGTTTTACACCAAGCTGGAAAATCCCTCCTACTCGGCCATTCCTGATAGAGATGCTCCTTGGAGCGATGGCGAGATCTTGCGCCTTCTTGAGGGTATGGAGAGATATGATGAGGACTGGGAGCATATTGCAGAGTATGTCGGAACCCGCAGCAAAGAGGAATGCGTGGTCAAATTCCTGCAATTCGAGATCGAAGATAAGTATCTTGATGCAGAACCAGTTAAAGCAAGTAGCTTTAACATGTTAGGTTCACAAGACGGCCCACTTCCTTTCAGTAAAGCGGACAACCCAGTATTGTCAGTCATCGGCTTTCTGGCGGGGCTCACCGAACCCAGCGTAACAGCCGCAGCAGCTGGCAAGACTGTAGAGGCTTTGAGACAGAGTCTCCGCGAGAAACTTGAGCATCCGGAAGGAGCGGAAAAAGACAAAGGAAAAGACAACTCGGATGCTATGGAAGTCGATATCCAACACAAAACTACCACGACCACGACTACAACAACAACTCATACTATGAGTGGGGTGGCAACTATTCCTTTAGCCATGGTTGCGGCCCGAGCTGGTGGCCTTGCATCGCATGAGGAGCGAGAAATGACCCGTTTGGTATCAGCTGCTGTCAATACCACACTTGAAAAATTTGAGCTCAAGCTTAAACAGTTCAACGAGATGGAGGAAATTCTACAAGCGGAGCGTCGAGAGCTAGAGAGAGGTCGTCAACAACTATTCCTAGACCGCCTCGCGTTGAAGAAGCGTGTGGCTCAGGTCCAAGATAGTTTGAGAATAGCAGCGACTACAGGTGGAGAGCAGGGTTTGAAGATGGCACAGAGCGCTTTGACACCGACACAAAGCTTAGCGTTTGCACCATCAGATGCATCGGGGACGACTGTCCAACCGCTCAGTGCCGATGGGCAGATAAAGAGTTATGATATTTGAGGGGGGGCTAGAGGGAGAGGGAGGATAATTAGTGTAATTGATTGAGGAAATGGCGTCTCGGGGTTGAACATGGAAAGTTGGTCAGGCAGGAACGAATATATTGTGCGGGTGGTGCACACGTGTATTAGGCAGAAGGTATTTTCTCGAAATCGTGGGCAGTTCATGCCAGGTTTCAGTGTGTAATCCTAGAATGGAAGAAAGGTCACTAGAAACTTGACAATTTAACCGATTTAGTTTGTTTTGTGTGGTTGTGAGTGACAAAGGGGTAAAGGGGTGAGCTTGCTCGGGTGAGGAAGGAGCGATGGTCAAGGTTGCCAAGGGATTTCGACCAAGAGAGAAGGAACGATGAGAGGAAGAGCCACGTGAGCTCGAGATCGATCTTATATGACCGAGAGGGCAGCCAGTCTCTTCGTCGATTGCTGTTCAAGATCTAGTTTCACCACCAGAAACTGGGTACCGATAGGCTTCGACATTACCCTCCCTCCAACAGAGTTTGTATTTGCAGCATCAAGTCACCACTTCTTCGGCATCTGTTGATCCTGCAAGGAGAGAACTTCCAGGCATTGGAACAGTGCCAACTACTCCGCCTGGAGGTGAGAGATGTCCTCTTTATGGTCCCGGACTCAAGCTGACGCCCTATCGGTCTACATCGAGATTGAACTTTCCAACAGAACGGACCTCCAGAAGCCATGGCCCAAACGCTGGCCAGATGTGAGGAATATCTGAATCTGAATCTGAAACCTCCTTGTCTATTGTAAGCTGGTAGTCTGCCGATACCTACTTGCCTACTGACCCCGGAAATAGTCATGATAGTCAAGAGATGGTGACCGTGATGATAGGCCTCTTTAACAATCTGAAGAAATTCGTCCTCCACAAGTCATTCGCGTGCTTCCACTCTCCTGTCCTCCACCAAGCTTTCAGTAGTCCTTCCTTTGAAAGTCAGACGTAGATATACACTATTGACAACTTCGAATTTCCTGACGCATTTGGCGCTATCATGGATTGGATGTGTACCCAACGACCAAGTGGATTTCTCGATGCCATGGAGATGATGGGGGTTTGAAGCCGAGAGTGGAGCGTGCCTCTTACCTAATTACCTATATATAATATGGGTTTTAGCCGACCGTCTCCTCATGCCAAAGCTCCAGAATATAGTAATGGATGTTGTATATTATCACGAATTTTGCAGGAATGAGACTCCAGGAATCCCCTGGGTATATAAGGACACAACTCCTAGTAGTAAACTCCGAAGCTTTGTTATTTACAGGATTGCGGATGACGACTATTCACAAAGAGACAGAGAAAGCCTTCAGATATTACCGACAGAGTGTCTTGTTGACTGGGCTCTCTCGTCGGCTCATTTCGCTAAGCCGGGTTTGAGCAACAGACTCTCGAACTTCATGGTGGAGGAGTATTGATGCTAAAGGAAAGTATCAATGATATGTTATATTACTTTACAGGAACAGTTTCAGCAAGACTCCTATCGAGCTGCTCCTTGTATGCCTCCTACTTCTACACAAGACATCTAGCATAAGGCAACCCCGAGCTTTGCACATTTCTTAGCTCTTGCTAAAAATTTGGCACAAAAATGCACACAGCTTCTGCACCACTATCCGTCAGCTTACGTCTTTCCCTTCAATGGTGATCTAGAAATGCCCTTGATATCACCTTCAGCCAACAAATCCTGGTGCACGATGCAAGCAAAATGGCATTGCCTCCGTGCTGCTAAGCTCTTCTCTGTGTCTTTCTTAAGGTCTCAGGCTCAAAGGTTGACACTTGCTCTAACTATACCCCATTTGCACATCTCTCCTAATCTTGATACAAACATTGTGTATACTTCTTGGTCACAACTAACTTATCGGTACTAGAGAGGTTCAATTCTTCTTAGTCAACATAGCGAATTGTATTTTACTCTATATTGCCTGTAACTCAACATGTATTGATTCACTCTGAGCCGTAAGCTGGACCTTCGATACTATCATCAGAAACGTCCAATGGAACCGAGGCACTGTTAGGAGAGGGAGGCCTTGAACCATCGCTCCCACTTCCATCATCGCTTTCAGTACCCCTAATAAAATTTTCTACATCCTGTCTTTCAAAGGAATTGCTAGCCATGTCATCCTTGTGACCATTAACATCCTCAGATATATTTCCCTCTACATCCTCCTCAGACTCAACTACTAAATGTTCATCCCCATCTGCACTTGAGCCTTCACTTTGCCCTCCATCATCCAAACTTTCCACCCATCTCCTCTTCCTTGATTTCCTCGCCCTATTCTTCTCAAACTCCTCTTCCGTAACCGGTGTCTTCATCATCTCCCATTGACTCCAATACTCCGTATAATCTCTCCAATTACCTTCCACCTCCGATTTCGAATTCCTCACTTTTGGAGGTCGCTCCTCCCTATCGACTGGCTCAGCTTTGATTTCAAAAGGAGCCGTTTGCTGTAGTAAATCCCATAAATGGGCCTCTTCGATACGGCTTTCGCTGAGGTCGCACGCATCTGTGAATTCATCGTTGGCTTTCTGAAGGGCTTGCCGGTGTCGAACTCTTTGGGCGTGAGCAGTGGTCGAAACATCCGAATCCGGAAAGTCCGATTCGTCGTCCAGGAGCGAGCTCATGGAATCAGAATCATTGACATCTGGTTCGGCTTCTGATGCGGATGTTCCATGGATTGAGGAATGCCTTGAACTACTACGGGGGCGCTTTGATGGGCGCCGACTGACAGAGCGTGATCGTGAGCGTTTGAGGGAACGCAAAGTGTTTTCGACTTCGTCATAGGCTATAGTTGATTCTATCTCGTCGTCTAAAGCCTCGTGGTGCTCGGTTTCGGTGTCGATGACCCGTAGATGACACCTTCGTGCGGCTGAGAGCCAGAACTGTTCCGAGTCGCTCTTCAAGGCGAGGATGTTAACAGCGGCTTCGACATCGGCGGCATTGACTTCGGCGTACTTCACGCCTTTGGAACCCCTCTTCGAGCTCTTAGCTCGAAGTCTCGACATAGTACAAAAGAGGGTTGTTGAAACAAGACGTTTCGTTATGCTAACAGCAAGAGAATGAAAATCTTCAAACGCAGTAGCTCGAATGGCAGGTGTTTCTTCCGGCTCCGCAATATTCTGCCAGTTATCTTCTTCGTGAGGTGACCCGGGATTCATAAATATTTCGCGGGATAGTTCAAGCCAGGTTTTAGTATCAAACAGGTTGATGGCTGGAAGTACTTCCTCCATTTTCTTTTCACCTCCTTTCTCTCTACGGCGTTTGTCAAGCCAGCGGGCAACACTTTTAGTGATCAGCCAGGAATCTCCCCACTTGTATTCCTCGGTCTGTTCTTCTACTAGCTGCTCACGACTCGATAGAGCCTGGCCGGCTCTTTCCATGATGGCGCAGCACTCTTCGCTGATCTCGTTCGCGGCGGGAAAGTCGTGAGACGTTGAGAGAAAGTCCCAGTAAGTCGAGAAGTGGGACTTTCTCTTAGCCATATTGCTATAGAGGAGCTGGATATATTGCTGTACTTCAACTTCCGACTTGGTCATAATTCGATTTGCAATGCCCCGAACATCATCTCGACCCAGTCTTGCTAATGCGGAGAAGAATATATCTTTCTCCACGGTGGTCCATATCGAAGAGCCAATCTGACCTGGTTGGGCCGGCTCAAAGTCGTCTTGCAGCATCTTCATCGATGCATCCTTGATGTCGACATTCAG
Source organism: Ascocoryne sarcoides NRRL 50072 (assembly GCA_000328965.1). Lineage (NCBI taxonomy): Eukaryota > Fungi > Ascomycota > Leotiomycetes > Helotiales > Gelatinodiscaceae > Ascocoryne > Ascocoryne sarcoides. The sequence continues at coordinate 484,785 of KB205940.1, forward strand.
GAGCTTTCGATACTCGTCGCTGTAGAATGACTTGAGCCTCTTTGCCCTCTCTTTGGTGGGATATTTTGGTGGCTTAATTCTGCTTCGTGTGCCAGCTGTTTGTCTGGACGGGATCTTGATTTCTCCTGGAGACTGAGGGGGCTGAAAGCTGGCGGCCCATTTACTGGCAGCCTCCGCGATGTTATTGTCCTCTTCTGATATATGCGTTTCTATATCATCATGTGATGAGCTACTTTCCGACGTTTGGTACTCTGATCCCGATTCCGAGAAGGCAGGAAGTGGTATTTCAACAGCCTCGTCATATTCCTCGTCCATTTTGGCGATTCTGACCTATGTCGAGGCCAAGTTCGTTTTACTCTGTCTGATGGCGTGGCGCAACAAAATGTTTCCTAGCAAGTGAAAACAATAGCTCGCTAGCATGGCCAAAACTGGCCACGCAATTTTTAGCTGTTTGCTTCTCGCAGTAAATCAAATTGGTAGTATCTGATCCCGATCAAGTTCTAGAGAGAAAGAGGAGGGCCGTGGGTGAAAAAGTAATTGTCACGTGATAGTAAAGCACAATCTAGTTTTGTTGCACGTTCGCCCTGCCCTGTCACATGTTCGTCAACCATCTTAAGCTTCCTTGCCAGTATGCACTTCAACAATATCTTCTTTTCAATCCTTGCGAGTTGCAGGCCGTTGTTTGATTTTACTTGGAGCTTCCCCTTGGACTCTTCAGGTTTTGTTACAAAGTCCAACAAAATAAACTCGCTGCCCACCCAATGCAGGTTAGTCTCCAATGCCAATTAAGCTTTATCGCCGATAGCGACAACAACAACAATATTCATAATATTTCGGGGGGCAAGACCTCCAGTAACAACGTTCTTAAAGACTAGCTTATAATGTATAATGAAAATTGTTTCTTTCCTATCAAATCATGATTTGGGCTCTACATTACACCATAAAACGTTGCTGTCGATCCTACAAACCGAGTCTTCAGCTGTACGGCAAGATGCAGAGAGTGCCCGCGGGGTATTGCCATGGAGCTACAACTTGGCAGGTGATAAAAGAGGGTGTAGGAGTTGGACAGCATGAAAAATCTCACTTCGAATTCAACAAGGCAAAGAGTTATGCCCAAAGTGCACTACACCCTTTCTAAAGATTAGAGATAGAGCGACTGATGCGACCTCGGCAGCCGCCGACCAATCCAACCTACAGTTACCAAGCAATGACCCAAGGTTTGTCCAACGTATCTAGCCAAGCATACCCCCAAACTATAAGTCCAACACATATTACTTACTCCCAAGGTTTTCGGTACTCCTGTAGGTGGAAGCCTTGGCTCAACTCTTTCTTCTCTGTCCTCTCAGCTATTCTACTTGATCTTTCTATGCTTAGTTATACTTCTTGGGACGGGGCACGAAGAAGTTCCTGGCCCTTGTAGAGAATGGGTTTGAAAGGCTTCGTTTGTCGAGGGCAATTTAAGATCCAATTCTAGAAAGAGGCCAGCAGTCTGGTTTCGAAATGTCAAGGACCGAGCTACTTGTACATCGAGTGTTATTTTACAGTTCTGTTAGATAGCAGGTGCCTTTAAGCATTTGCCTTCGGAGTTGTCGCTTAGTATATTTCTTTCGTGCCTCAGTTGAGGGAATTAGATGATCCGTGGTTCGTAACTCGTGTTTAGTATCTATGATAGGCTGTGATACTCAATCCTATTCCCGTTAAATCGAAGGAGATTTAAACCGATGAAGTGAAGCCAGGAGACGAAAGCTCCTAGAATGCTGTAACCAACCAGCTGTATGCCTTGTTATCTCAGGTTTGGCAGTTTGGCATGATATTTCCCTATTGATGCCCAGTGATGGGGCCACATATCTATCTCCTAGACGTTTTCCAATCGATTAAAAGTTTTCTCTCCTCGAGCTGCATTGATCCAGACGTGCCATAAAGACAACACATATATCAACTTGGTATTCTAAGACTTGCCCTTCTTGTATTGGTCTGTACCTTAATTGCATGTGTCGTAGTCGTCTTCATGCTACATGTGGATTATATTCAGCCTGTATCATGTACTTCACCGCTCTCAAACCCCACAACCAAAGGCCTTCTATGAACCCTTATCAATAACCCCCACAACCTTATCTTCACCTCTTCTTTCATCCCAATGTCATACAGCTTCTAGTGTTACATTTGTCTGAAGTTTAGAACCACCCAACGATGCTTTTGGTAGGTGAGTTGTCACCCTTTCATAGGGGACTATCATACATTGCTCGCTCTTACCTCTTGTGCTTGGTAGCGGTGCTGTGCATAGTGCAGAAGTGTGACTGGAACTTTGCATTTAGCCCACACCGAGTATACAAATAGAATTTCAGATGGGGTTTCCATAGATAAGCTTAGTCCCTTATGCTCGGCTTATCGAAATCGAAAGGCCAAACAAAGGTACAGCTGTCCCAAGAGACATGCATTTCGGTTCCATGGTCTCATATGGCCTTCGGAGACTAGCATTGGCTCCGTATTGCGATCGAGACGAGTTACAGGTTAGCGATGAGATTCTGGCCGAAGATGCCGTTGATATGTTCTCAGAAATGAAGAACATAATGACGAAGCTGCAAACTAGTGGCAACGCTCGTATGGATAGAAGTAGCATTTTTACGGAGGTGAATGCCATCATGATTTTGTGCCTTAATTCATCTAATATTACTCTCCCCGAGTAGTGCCATCTCGTCTGTGTCTCCAAACGTCGTGGCACAAGGGGCGCTTTCCCCTTAATGGTACGCCACGGCCAAGAACAGAAGTTTCTCGGGATTCTTTTCTATCCCCTTTTCAGCTTGCGACGCTTACCCTAGATCTGTTTGTCCTGCCGGCTCCAACTGTTGGAACTTCAAAAACCAGCCGGCACTTCGGTCCGAACTTGTTGTGATTCGCCGTCTATGATCTAAACCGATCTCGTCCCGCCCCTTGCGCAGATCAGATAAGACATCATGAGGAGTCTAACAGTCACTCGATATTCGTGGAGAGGTCTCCTCATACTCCTCAGTATTCGCAATCGAATCCTTGGAGACGACCACCGGCGGTGCGGTCTCTGACTTGCATTGCATCCGAGAGCACTCTACACGACACCTTAGTTAGGCAAGGCGCAAATCCAGAGGATACTTGCATCATGCTGGTCTGTAAATCATCAATCTAGAATTTATTGCTTCACCTGGCTGCACCGGGTTTTCACCACCGCTCGCACACCAAACGGCGACCACCTCCGGTCCCCTGTGTTCCCCAAAACAAGAACGCTGGGAACCCTTTGGATGTTTAGGCAGCTTGATGCCGTCTTCCCCATATGAGAGGGCATTTACGAGCCCTGAGACCTCGACCCGAGATGAGGAGAAGAAAACGTGGTCCCCTGCCGTCGTACTCAGATTTTGGTTGCACACCAATACCCTTGAGAAATGCAACCAGCCAGAATAACATGATTGTTGACTTTCGGAGGCGACCTAATCTCCTACACCGCCCAAAGCAGGTTCCAACCAAGCCAACCGGCCAAGTTGTCGTTTTGAAAAAAGGTAGAGAGGGGATCGTGTCATCTAACCAACCCCACAATCCGCAAATCCCCGCGATATCTTACGACTGCGGAGAAGGGGGGTTGTTGGTTCCCGCCCCCAATGCTTGGAGAAGGTGTACGGGGGGTTGGCTACCCCACCATCAGACTATTCGCTTAGGAGAAAGGAGGTCGTGCCAGGTTATCGGGAGGATGACGTTGGGGATGGACTGCGTTGTCATTAGATGCGTCTCTTTAGGATATTGTGAGTTGGCTTTGGGCTCTTGTTTTCCTTAGCTTCTTTTGGGGAATGGAGCTTCTGGCTTGAGCACGGAATTCTTTGGTAATTTGAGAGTTGGGGCATGTGATAGAGATCTCAAGTGTGCCTTGTCTGTCTGGGGGCTCTTGGAAACCAAACTTTCTGTTATTTCCAAGAGGAATGGAGCTTGGAATGGGAAATTGGTTTCGCTTGGAGGGCTAAAAGGCCAACATGCTGACAGTACGGCCGACAGTGTACGAGGGCCTCTTCTACTCAAAAAGGAAATTCGAAGTTCTGGATTGGGCCGCTACTAAGCCTAAGCCTTAGCCAAGTCTATTGCGCCGGTGGGGGTCTACGGAGAAATAGTAGCGCCGTGAACTCTTTTCGGCTTCCACGAATGCCAAACATATGATGCGAGGGAGGAGGCCAAGATAAGGGACTTCTTGACATCACTTGCATGTGTGGTGTTCGTGAACACTGGCCTGGCTGAAACTAGAGTTGAGATTTTTATCATTCGCATTTTACCGACCTCAACCAACCCCACGGGGAAATGATCCCCGTCCATTTGGCTTCGCCGATCCTCAACGTCCTCCAGCTCGACATGTTAGCCTTTTTAGGATATCGCCACGCGTCCTCTTTTTACTTCTTTAGAAACATCTTTATCTCTCGAGTGTATTATAGAGTTTTCTCCGCACCACCCCACGTCTCTGTCAGCTGTCAAAAGCCACAACTTGGAAGAGTTGAGGGGAAAAGCCTTCGAAATGTGGCGTAGATAAGGGAGCCGTGGGGCTTGGCCCGGCTGGGGTTACACAAGGCGGGGTGAGTTTACGTCTTGCTATAGTATGTTGAGATTTTTTGCTCTGCTTTGTTAGAATTGTAGTTGTGGTTATCTTTCCTACGAGATAAGCAATCTGTTGTGCGTATTTGTTGCGTTTTGGCCTTTTGGGGTTTATGGCTTTCGGTTTTAGGGAAAGTCTGAGAGCTCGGGAAGGATAAAAGGAGACTGTTAAAGTTCAAGGCTTGAGACTTATGCATCATTCTTCGGGCCGAAGTAGGTTTGAACAGACCCTTCTTTTCTTGGTAAAACCTAAGACGTCCGAGGAGAATATAAGAAACTTGAGACCGGAACTATGTTATGTGGGTAATTCGGTCTTTGGTCGGTGAGTACCAGAGACAGAGAGTAGGCGTTGCACGGCAAAATTCGTACTCCAGCATGAAGAACTCTGCCTCATAGAGCTGCAAATCAAGAACCTCTGTCCTCTATTTCCTCCTCTCCGCCTTTCAATTACTTTACAGGAACTTGAACTAAATTACTACGGAGTCAGGGGAGCAAAATGCCTTGCAAACTAGAACGCACCTCGGTAAGGATCTTCCAACCATTTCCCCCCTCGAACACTCGAGGAGATTGTCTGCATAACCGAATCATTCGGAAGCACGTTTAGATCGAAGCTAAAGGAGACAGGAATGCGTTAGTTTGACTTTCTACACATACCCCCTAAAATTCCGAACAGTTTTTACCTTTGTTATTCCTACCCCTCTCGATTCGAAATGATTCAGGTTAATGTGCATGAGGCGGGACGGGAAGATCATAGCTGATCTACTAGGTAAGTACCTCTCTCTCCCCAGAATCAACGTTAAATCCATGAATTCGCATGAGGCGCAGGAGATCTGGCAAATAGGAATCCCCAAAATTTCAACGCTGGCAGGGCCGAAAGACCCTTGGACAGAGACACAGACTAGATTTTGCTCAATGCGGCCCACATAGACAGGGTTTTGACCACTCAGATGTTGAAACTAGACAATTGCTACAAGCAAAAACCATCTCCTACCCCTCTTCTTGCTTCAAGAGCTCATATCTTGCTGTAGGTGCATTAGTATGCTCTCCACCTTAGACTATGGAGCGAACATCTGTTCAGGGGAATATAGTAGTGTGAGAGCACTCTGCGTGAAAACTTCTTGTAATAACCCCTACGCGTATAGATGAGAAGAGGGGTCACCGGAATGTTCCCTCTTCGCCTCTATCATGCTGAGTAAAGCTTAATCCTACGTATTGCTGTGGAGATTGATGAATTCACTGCAGGTCAGGAAGAGCCGTAGAGATATCACATGCTTATAGCGAGACTTGGAAATTTCTCGGCAGGTTTCCTTCACGTAAACTCTACTATCACAAGATGATCACCTTAGTTTTCTCCTATCCGATCCGAGTTTACCTTGAAGTGGTATGCGCAAAACTAATTGCCATCTTTAGACAAATTTGCATGCTGTCGTGTCCAGAAAGGTACCTCGAACTTCAAACTAGGCGACCTCAAAGGCTTCCGAGCTAGGACCAATTAATAACAAAGCACTCTGGATCCATATAAATCTAGCTATGATTACCCCTCAGATCTCCTCATTCTCTTTCCCGCCTCGCCTTGCGCCGCAATCGCCATCTAGATGCCATCTTCTAAGAGTCATACTGAAACTCCGTCAGTTCTCAAATCCCCTTCATCTGGCACCACACACACTCCAGCCCTGAAATATCATATCCGCAATAAAACTTTGATTAACCCCTCTCGTTATGCTACAATAGTCTCACTCCGTTTTCCGAATCCTTATCAAACAAACACTTCTATTCAGCCGCATCGAATTGACTATGGCCTCGCCTCCCACTTTCGAGCTAAAGCTTGTTCCGACCTGCAGCTCTCTCAAAGGGTTTTGCCTTTCAAAGTACCGCGAGAGAAATCTTCGGCAGTTGTGCTACCTTAACCTCTATCACGTCATAATCCCCAACAGTTACATCCCACGGTGAAAACTTTGTAACTCCTCCCTATGTTTACATGAGCGATTAATACGGTATCATGACATAGGCGGGATCTGAGAAAGTGGTTCATGCACGTCATCAGCCATCGAGATTATGACTCTGCAATGCAATACGCGTCTTCCACGCATAGTCCTCGAAAGCCTCCATATCCACGGTTCGGTCGCCTTTGTCGGCGGTGAGGTCCCTTTCCAAAGTGCCAAGAGCCCGGTTGCATACTCATGTTTTTGAAATTGCTAGAAGTTATTTGAGTGAAGAAATAAACACGTCTTCTGAAAGCTATTGCTTGCGTCTTAATCTAGAATAAGGACTAGGTAAAGCACAGTACTCGCCTTCCCTTTCTCGGCCGCCATCTTCGGATTAGTGGCAGCCAATCTACATTAGAGATCCAGGCACGACCCACAGGAAGATGGTTTTCAAACACCGATTAATCCTTGAAATATGCATCTGTCTGCGCTCAAAATTGGATTCTAACATAAACAACGATATAGCCTCACAGACCAAATTGAAATGAAACAGAAACTATGAACTGATTTTGACTGGGAGATGTCGAAGGGTTATCTAAACTGCTCCCTGTAGTGATTCTAGACTTTAAGAGAAAGAGTTACTTGTATGCGGAGGTAGTATAAATCATTGCCTTCAGGCTCTAAACTGCCGAAATTTTCTGTTGAGCCAACCAATTCTCCGGCATATCCCAGTGTAATTACTGGGCATACGTATACATATCGATACATCTAAGTTGATATAGACACTTGACCCCGAACTGCGTCGCATATGCATGTCTCAAACAAAAACATATGAAATTTTCAAGTGCCGAAGGGCAAAAATCTTAGACGCCAACGAAACATCAAGCCCCCGAGGAAGACAACACGCAACAACCGATCGAGATGTCCTCGTCTCAACAAGAAAGCTCATGGAAATTATGTCGGCGTAACGCAGAATCTTCTAGACTGAGAAGTTTGACCACACGCCACCTCGCACTCAACACCTCCCTCTCGGCCCCTCTCCCTAAGAAGGTCGTGTAACATTAAACACGAAGCGAAGGTGCAGTGTAACAAAAACACCAGCACGAAATATCAGCTGAATGCAAATCTGGGCCGACTGGCGAGTATTTAGGCGCTTGCCGTTGAACTCCCAGACCACCAGAATCCTTGAAATGTGTCCATCAAGTGAAACCTCTCAAACGCTCTGAAGCAACAGGTAAGGGAATATGAGGCACATTCCTCCTTTGCTTCCCCCGCTTATCCATCTCAACCCCAACGTTACGTTTTCCCCGACCTGGCCCCACAGCCAATCCCCCTCCGCGAGCCAGACCCGATCCCAACTCGGATCTAGAGCAGAATCCAAGCTCTCAGGAAAAAGTTCTTCCGGCTGCAAATCTTATTTAACTCAAACGAAACGAGTTCTCTTCGGCCCGACCAATCATCCATACCCGGACACTCGCTCGCTCGTCCCACATACCACAAACCACATCCCACATCTGAGCAACACACCACCACCCCCCCGACCCCAGATTTTACCCCAACTTAATCCTTTTCCACCCACCAACCAGCACTTTCGCCCCTCGACGGAGAATTCCAAAAGCCACTTCCCCTTCCACCACCCTCTAACCCCCCCAATCAGAGCCCTTAGTCAACCAATCCATCAATGACCGTCCCCATCCCAAACCTCCATCCTAAATCCCACAAAAAGATCCTCTTATTCATTCACTAACTAACCTAAACCAAACCAAACTTAACTAGACCGACTGACTGACTGGCTAAATGCAACACCACGCAACCCGTACATATCCCAAGACCGACCGCATTCACACCCATCCGACTAAATGAACTGACCAAACCTCCCAATCCGGATGGAGTACCTACCTACCTACCTAGTCCTAAAACCAAACCAAACCAAACAAACAACAAACCCAGACCGAGACCCAGACCCAGACCCAGACCCGATCCTAGTCCCCTCATCCCACTCACTCCCTCCAAACACCTCCCCTCCCATCCACCTCCCTCTCTCCGCAAATCCAAATCCAAAATTCTTCCCCCACCACCCACCACCAACCTCATCATCATCAAACCCCCCAAACCCCAAACCCAAACCCAAAAAACCAACTGTCTCTCCATCCCCTCCCCGGGTAATCTCAAAGGCACGAAAGTCAAATCATCTTCGAAAGTATGATTGATTGATACCTTCTAAAGCCTAAAAAACGAGAGAAAATAATCCGAGATTTAAAGTTAGACATTAGAGATAAAAGAAATTTAAGAGTTGAGTTTGGGTTACTGTATCGATCGAGTGATTGACTAACTAACTACCTAACTACGGTAACTTAACTAACTGGAACATCCGTAATAGTCCGAGAGAGAGAGAGAAAGATGCGGAAACTTCGGAGCGATACCCGGCTGGCTTGCTGGCTGGCTGGGTACCTACTCATACAGCAACCGAGTCAGTCAGTCAATCAATCTCTTTCATCTCTTGCATCTCTTTCCCCTCTTTCCTCCATCTCTCTCTTCCCTCTCCCCCTCTCTCCCCTCTTCTCCCCCCCTTCAAGTTCGCTACGGTAAGTACAGTAACTAAAATCTCATTTCCCTCCTCCATCCTCCTCCATCCTCCTACCTCCTCCTCCTCCTCCCCCGCTACCGACTCGCATATGCATCATGTGAATGTGGGGGATCTGCTCTACCCCCCTATCCCATCCTATCCCATCCCATCCCTCCTCTCATCCATTAACCCCTCCACCATCCATAGCTATCCCTCCCACCCATTAACCCCCATCCACAATCCACAATCCACACCCCCCCTCCCACATCACAAGCAACCCACATCACTCCCACCTCGCTCACAAGCCAGAGACCAAGCCAGAAACCAAGTACCGGAAGCAGGGAGTGAGTGCTCCCTGGCTCCCTGGCTCCCTGGCTACCTACCTAGCTGGTGAGGTAAGAAGCACATGCGCTCACCCACCCATCCACCACCCATCTCTACCACACCCATCATCCCCATCATCTCCATCACATGCCGACGCGCACCTGAACAAACAAGATGAGACAAACAGACCGAAACAAAAGACATCCGTTTCCTTCCTTCCGTTTCATAATCACACTGTACGGTCAAGGACGAGGAGCATTCATTCAAGCTTCTTGAACGTCACATCACAAGGGCCAAAATGAAGGAGAGCGGAAAAGTGTATTGCAAGCATGCCATGTGATGAGAGTTTGTATCTTAGATCTATTTCCGATCACCGAATCCCACTTCATCCAAATTATGCCAATCTCACTAGCATCGCTCGCTCGCTCTAGCTATCCAGGCTGCCCTATCATTCCTTCTTCCCATCCTGCCTGCCAGCCCCTTCCCCTCAAACCCGCGCAATGCTAAAAAACAACAACTCTATACTCCATCCATCCCCTTACTTCCCCTTCCCCTCACTGACAAAAACACACATCAGAAAGGTAAGGAGAAAATCGCAAAAAACTCCATTCAAATCATCATCCCCAATCGCCATGTCCTGCCATATGTTGTGATCCCGAGGCCCCACCCAGGCCCGTCTATAGAAGTGTTCAGAGTTTCGGTAATTCATAAGCCTTTGAAAACCAACGTCGATGAGAAAAAAAAGGAAAGGAAAAAGAAGAATCTATATTGCGCGCAAACTGATCATCTATAAGTACATCCGCCCAAAGTCAAAACATAAAAATAAGGTGCATGAATCGTATGGATGCAAGGCCAGCCGTGGAGTGGAGATCTCGAGGTTGGTGCCGTGTGAATTGACAGGATGTGGTCTTCTCCTCCTCTCCGTCGTAATGTGGGATTTGATCGTATTATCGAAATGGAGGTTGAAGTGAACGAGACGTTTCAGTATGCCTAATGATAGCATCTCTAAATCCGTCATTCTTGATCATGCGTTGCCTTCTGATCGACTAATATCCTTATCGTGAGGGCTCTTTGCTCGGTCCGGAAAATTCTCGGATTCGGTCGTTCACAACAGGTCACCGGCGACACTCCCCGTCGTCGAACTTTGCCCGCTTGAATTGAAACCACTCTCATTTCCGCTCAGTAGATCCTGAACTGCGACCTTGGGCACTTGCGGCACCGGAAGTTTTCGTTGCGTTCCGTCCGATCTCGACATGATGTCGCTTATTGTGAGCCCACTTCTGGCCGGTGTGGTCGATTGTGGAGTGTGGTACTGGCCATCAAGGTTTTGGGGCTCCATGGGCGCTAAAGCGGGGGTATGTTGCAGGCTCAAGTTGCGAATTGTGGGTAAATCATAGCCGCCACCATAGGGCCGCAATCGTGGTGAGTGTGCAGGTGTAGCGAGAGGCGTATGATCGGGGGTAGGGGATAGCGAGTCATGTGAGAAAGTAGGTGATGATGGAGCCGTGCTATTCGGGGAGTTCGGGCGGGAACGCTTGACATGCCGATGCGCATAATGGTCTTCGTCCTCGTGTGAATGCGAACGAGACATCGAGTAGGCCGAGAGCGATGGCAGGTGGGTTCTGCTGTTGTGAGTGCTGTGACTGTAATACGGGTGGTGGCGAGAGGTTCCATGATGGGGATGGTGGGGTGCAAGCGTATTTTCTTGCTGCTCGACTTGGGTTGCTGCATCCGAGAGAATGTTCAAATTGATGCCGTTGTTGGGGCTCCCTCCCGCGCTTCGCATGTATCCAAGGTTCGAGGGGTTCGTCATCGAATATGACGAGTAGGAGTGCGGAGGGGAGACGTTCGGCGACGACATGGCAGAGGCCGGAGCTGATCTCGACATCTTGTTCGGTGGTGGCATCATCTGCGCCATCGACGACCCGTGTTCCATGACACTGTGCACCGCCTGTTGAACCGCCTGCTGCTGCTTGTTGCTCCTCCGCGAATTCGGGTTGTTGTGTATCCTCGAATGTCGAGTGAGCTCGTCCGAACGGGAGAATCGTTTCGTGCAGCCAGGGAACTGGCAGGCGTGCGGCTTCTCACCCGTATGCGTGCGAATATGCCGGGTCTGATGCTCGAGACGGTGGAATGCCTTATCGCACAGAGGGCACTTGTAGGGTCGCGGCAGGTCTTGTCTGTCGTCCATACTCTGGCCCATCATGGAGGGCTGCATCATGCTCACTGCTGCCATCTCGGCGTCTCTCTGGATCTGCTGCTCTCTCTGGAGCTGGGCCAACTTTTCACGTGCGAGGGCTTGCGATCGCTCTAATTCGGTCTGAGGGTTCTCCGGGTTGAGTAACGTCGAGAGTTCTCCCATTGATGTTGCGCGTTGCATGTGATCTGCGCCGCGACGAGGGTCGACCGCTGCTCGATTCTACCTGGGATGATAGGATGGGAAGATCAGAAGTATGCCAAGAGTCAATCCGAGAAGAAGAAGGCTTCTCTCGTGCGGTTGATCGCACACGACGAAGAGCGAAAAGGTCGACGATGAGGGTATGCGAGTGGAGATCGATCGTATCCAAGTCGGTAGCGGTGGGGGGATGTGGAGGGTTTTGTAAAGGGAGTTTCTGGAGCGAGAGTGTCGAGATTCTGACAACAGGGTAGTGCGGAGGAGAGGATTACCGAGGGGGGTCGGGGTCTTATATTTTGGGATGGATGCGTGGGCGTGGGCGTGGGCGCAGGACAAGGATGGACAAGGATGGGAAAATGGAGGTGGGCGGCCACTAGTCTGCGGGCTTGGGGGTTGTGTCGAGTTGTGTCAAAATAGCGTGCGCCTAGTGAGGAAAGAGCGCGGGGGCTGATTAGCGAGAGGCCGCCGTGGGCGTAGTGACGGAAAGAAAAGGAACGACTTTGGGCTGTCGCGGAGCAGGTCGGTCTAGATCGCACGCGAGGCGAGAGCGACATACAAGGCAGGAGCGAGGCAGGGCAGGGCAGGGTGACGAGCGCGAAGGGCAAGAGCCGGGCAAGGCAGGGGCGAGGGGGACGGGGTGCGCTCACACGTGCCGGGCGTAGGTAGGAGTCGCACTCCACACACTCCCACACTCCCACACTCCCACACTCCGCACAATTCGCACAATCTGCATAGAGGGGGAGTAATCACCATGGGGAGGAAGGAGCACAGGATGCAGAGGAGAGGGTCATCATGGCCATCATCACGAAAAGGGGGATCGGTCGTGGGTGAGCGGAGCCGTGGATATGCCCTTCCCTTTTTGATTCCTTTTTCGACGCTGTTCTTGGTCGCTCCTGCTGTTTGGCTGTATGGCTCTTTGGTGGGCTGAAGTAATCTTCGTGCGGGAGGGGCGACTCTGGGGCAACCCTGCCCTGGGGAAAAAAGATCGGTATGACAAACAACCAAAACCCACGATGGGCGGGATGGGCAAGTCTGGACGGCACCATCGATGTATCTATGTATCGAGGTACTTGAGTCGCGATGGAGGATATACGTAAGTCTGCATGCGAGTGATGTGCGGATGTTATGTGATGAGTTGTTCGGAATCTGGCTTGGGAGACACTCGGCGTTGATCCTGCCCGCTGCCATCTGCCAGTCCGGTCCTATCAACGGGGTGGGTTCTTCCCTTTTCCCTTGGGGTTTTCTGCTCGAAGCTTTCTTTTTCTTTTTTTGGTGGGGAATCGGGAAATCGTCGCGAGTGGGGAAAAATAAATTCAAAAACAAGAGACCCTGCTATCGCCGCTATGCCGCATGGGGGAATATCGTCGCAGGCGGCTGTATTTGCGGAACCACGGTACCATGGAAGATTAGTAGTAGTGCTATTGGCCGTCTGGGCCTGTGCGTGGGCTGAGAGGCCGAGAGCTGAGTGAATTACTTGCTAATAAGACGTATTCATTCCAGGTCGTCTGAAGTATATCTCGTCGCTCGACCGTAACGTAGCACACTGCCGGCAGTACCAGACGTGACCCCCTCCCCCATCTCTTCGACGCCAGATGAACATATGAACATATGAACTGAGCCTTCCCTCGCAATTCGGTCCTTTGTTCGAGCTTCTGTCACGACGAGGCGAAACTCAAACGTTGGCTTCCGTTGCCCAGCGTCAACGTTGTACGGTCCTGTGCCTCTACGCTTTTCTATTTCTCCTCCCCCCCCTGCCGCCCATATCTCACCGAGGGAGACGATCCTCCACTTGTCATCCATAAGCGCACCACTTGCCCCAACTTGGGGTCCGGACGGATTCACTTGACGCAAAACGTGGGGAGCATTATGCGTAACGAGTCAAGGCCGAAACCTCACTTGCCAGAGTCCGCGATAGCATCCCATTACCCTTGCGCTTCTGCTGGCGACTCACAACAGCTCTCTCGACGTTGGGAGTCTGACTGGCTCTCGTTGTCCTCGAAGTATAATCTCACGTCCCATCCCCCCCTCTTCAGCTGGACGAGTTCTGGATTCAACCCGTCCCATCTGTAAACGAGGGCTGTAGCGCTTATTTTCCTCACTCATCAAATTCTGATTTCTGTCCGACTCCCACGAACGAGGCGCAGGCCTCACTGCAACCTCCCTCTTTTGCACATCACAATCGTGGGGTACATCAGTCCATCTCGGAACCGCCTTTCCCCAGAGCGGAGAAGAGTCGATTCCTACGGATTCTCTTCCTCCCCGAAGGTATCGTTTGATTTCCTCACCTCGCCTTGGCCCAAATAACAGAGGAAGTCGAAGCGGAACGGGGGAGAGACGCCATCAGAGGGAGCCTGCGAATCCTTCCGACTGGAATTGCGGGGTGCGGAGAGCTGGAGCAAATGCGTGAAAGACCGCGAGATCATGACATGTTTTGCCAGGTTTCCTCCCCAGGCTCCCCGTACCGTCTCCTCGAAATACATAAATCATCTGTCATTCACTTCGAAGACCTAGCATCCGAGGCGAGTCGGACTGCGAGGCCTCGCGTTGTCGGAGTATCTGGCCTCAGCTCGCTGGGAGGAGCACGCAATATCAGCAGATGCTGAGAGGTCTAATAGATCAACCCATTCTTGCTTTTGATGATATCACCGATCCTACTGTACCGACTATATTTACTTTTTATGCTTGAGGCCCGACACCAACCAACGAGGCTGCGCGACGAGGTGGGCGCCAAAGGCATCGATATGCCGGCAGACCTGATCACCTTGTGCTTGGTATTGATCCGGGAGGTGCGCATAAAATCCGGGGTTTGGGGAGACGTTTGGACTCGTGTCGGGCAGAAACAAGATTTCACCTGTCCTGACAACTTCCATTCGACCCCTTATCAGAGGGATCTCCCTCTTTTGTATCGTCCCGGCATAGCTCTGTGAAACGAATATATCAGCGCCTAAAAGTGTTTGCTTGTTGGCTGCGATTAGAAGCCTTTTCCCGCGTGGCAGATATTCGGTGAGGTGAGCCACACTCTCGCCTTAGCGAGGCTGAGGATCTGCCAAGTTCTTTTTTTGGCTCCCGGCTTCCCCACGAACGCTGTGTAACATTACTACCTTACCCCCCTCCCCCTAAACGGATGTTGGGTTGACGGGTTTGATCCGCGGCAACGAGTGTGTGTGTATGCTCCCAAAATCTGGTTTCGAGTGGTCGAGCTAACATCTGTGTAGTGGCAAGGGGAAAGTACTGAAACAACCTTGAATGCTCCCTCTTGTACATACTCCGTGGAGAGTCTCCTGAGTTCAGTAAGGACAGGAGGCCGGGGCCCTTGAGAAACTTGATTTTGCATATTTCCGAGCTGGAATAACGGAGAGATCGAGGCTAACTCTCCCACCAGTCGCCCGGAAAATTATCACCAGAAGCTGGAGAAACTGGAGTCCGGATGTGGCTGGTGAGCGTGTGCCGGGAAGCAGGTACAGTACCTTGAAAATACAGCAGCATCTTGTAGGTCAACTCCCGAACAGCAACGTACCAAGATCCACACCCTCCAGATCAGCGTTGGCATTATCTCCTACCAGGTACGGTTCATCTTCACAACCAAATCCCCCTCGCTGACTCGTGCGCATACATATCCCTTTCCCCGTGAATCTCATACGATGACGACGGTGGATGGAGCACCCGACAAGTGCCCGGATTTGGTGCATTCACTCCGTCGCATCTCAAACCTAAACCCTCACCGGAAATGGAAATGCAAATGCAAATAGAACATGCTACAAACCGAAGTGTAGAAACGAAAGCAAATTTTTTCGTCGTACCAGCCAAGGTGTTATGACTCGGGACTCGGCCAAAATCTGGAGAAGCTTTTCCATCAGGGCCTTCTTCGGGCCGTATTCACGGCACCGGTTCAAGGTAGGAGGAAGATGCGGCAAAAGAAAGTGGATTTGTTGATTCTGATGGAGACTTCATCGTGAAAATAAGTCGGGATCTGGCCGCTCAACCCGAAACAATTTCGTGGCCTGCTCCAGCGTGAACTCGAGAATTCTCAACGCTTGGAGGGGGGCGAGAGGCACGGGGACCGCTGAGTAAGATGGTTAGTACGAGGGGGAGATTGGTGGGGGGGATTAGGTTACCCCTCCGGGGGCTAAGCAATTGGCGATGAATGCGACGTGGAGTCAAATGGTGGGTTCAAATGGTGGGTTGAAGAAGATGCCGACCTTTGTCCCTGAGGGTTACAGTATCAACGGATCAGGGGGGAGCTGATCCGCTGCTCTGGCATGATTTCACGGAGTAGGAGTAAGGGACCTGTGTGAACCTGAGTCAACCTGGCACGAGCCGCCGAAGCAAAGTATGGGTGTGTACTTCGTAGGTGTACGAAGTATACGCAGGCCCACCGGCGAAGTTCAAAGCCTCCATCTGAGGTATCCAGAAAGTACCTCGACATCAGGCGTTTGGCGGCGAGGTCTCTGTGTTTTGCCTTCTCGCCAGTCCAGGGCTCCACTCGTGACAGATGGCAGATTGGCGGCTTCCAGTTTCCCCGAAAGCAAGAGCGACGCTTTCCCCTTCCAGGTCGTTATCAAACTTTAAAATTGTTAAAAATTCCAGATGAGGTCTAGCCGGCTGTCGTGTGTTTGGCGAGCTTCCCACCATCGTCAAAGGCCGAGATGTGCAGAGGATTTCTTATCTTTCGTACGAAAGTACTGTCAACGCTATCTCCCCAGATGGGGAAAAGTTAAATTACAGATACGCAGGGGAACGTCGGGGAATCAGGTCGAGAGCTGGACCGTCTGCGAACTGCCGACGTGGATCCGGTCTCCTCGATGCCCTGAATCGTTGCCAGTCAGAGGACGGGTGTGGCAGCCCTCTCCAGCTCTGGCTGGGCTGAGACTGGACAGCAAAAACACGCCTTGAAATGCCTCGTCTTCTCCTCTGGATGAGCGTGCACGTATCATTTCTGGAGAAGAGACGAGGTTTACCGAAGCCAGTCACGTCGCCTCGATCCGCCAGCCTGGAACAAGTGCAAGGATCTCTCTGCATCGATGAGCACGAAGCGCCACACGAAAATCATCAACGCGTGGGGGCCTCTCCAAGATGAGGTGATTGGAACTGGGGAAGAGGGCATATCTTTGTGGGGTTTCCAACCGGGCCGTCCACCCCTCGTCCTCCCAACTCGGTCATTCATTACGATTGGCTTTCTGCGACGCTGCGACGCGACATGGTCGAGGGCTGAAAGAGGCCATCGCCAAAGCGTGTGAACAGACGACCCGATAGTCGTGCCAATGCACCCGGCGACAGCCTAAGTGCCCTCGAGATGAGAAACAGGCGCTTCACGATGCACCGGAGATCAATGCAGCGCTTGGAAGAATTCAAACGCGAGGATCTCGAATGGCCCACGCCCCCGTCCTACTTGTGAGGCTCCTCCCCTTGGCGGCATGAAGTAACATCTCCGCAGGGGAATCGCCTGATTCGATCCGACCCCAGATTCCATCGCTTTGTGTATACGACGGGAATTGCCTAAAGCGGGAGTACAATCTTGCTGTATTTGACTTCCCGCGCGAGAAAAGTCGCCAGTCGTCCGTCGTCCCCCCACAAATACATCTCGAATGCGGAGACGAGCCCAACATCGAACCTTGCCAGAATGTGGAGAGTACAACAAAAGGGTTGAACGTCACATACCACTCGCTATCAACCGGCGAGTCCGGATAATTCAGACGGGAATGGTCGAGAGGTCGTCGAGGCCACCGATGGCTTGCTTGGAATTGAACCCGAGCTAGAACGAGGGGAGATTGGGGAGTGGTCAAACACCAATAATGAATATGATGAGTTGGGTGGCGTGGGGGGGGGTATCAACTTGCACTGGTATAATATGAGAACAAGGGGATTCGAGAGCCAGGAGAGGTGGGGTGTATTCTGATCTCGACGTCGTTACACGTGGGCACATCTACTTGATGTGCCTCGAAGTCTCACGGACTTGCATATAGAGATATGGACGAAGGGGAGAGACGGCTGCAACTGGAGGGGAGGGCTTCACATGTGCGGAAGATAAGGTTGGCTTACTCGACCGAGAAAGGTGCCACTCCGACTCAGGAGAATGCATGTGACTCTCGGCAATCCTGCCCTTTTGCTTCTACCCACGTTTCTCCCCTCGCTTTAGATGTCTCCCCGATGCCCCATACGAACGAGCTGGGGCAAACGCTTTTATCCCGAGTTTATCCGGTGCGTCGTGTCGCGGGTACCAGATAGAGTAGCGCCAATGACATGGACTTTGCCGTTCCCCGCAAGTCCGAATTCGTCCCCTTTCCTCGTCCGTGTTGTTTTCGTTGGGATGGGATGCGGCTCTTACCTTCCACCTTTCCTCTTCCGCCGTACGACATGTGACATGTGAAATCCTCCGCTCCGCTCCCTTCTCCTCTCCACTCCTCTCCTCTCCTCCTCCCCCCCTCTCCTCCCCCCCTCTCCTCCACTTCCATTCCTCATCCACATCCATATCTCCGGGGTCGAGTAAGACCGGCAAGACCAACCCCGTCACGTTTCCGTTGGATGTCGGCTTCCTCGAGTCCATTGTCTAGTGGGTGTCTTCATCAAACGAGTGGGACGATGTCTTCCCCAACACAACGGAGATTTCCCACCTAAGGCGCCTTGGAAATATACACGAAGTACACGATACATACCCCGTATACCTCCAGTTTTATGACCGCATCCTGCAAATCACGGCTCTCTGACATCAGCGTCTACGACTCACCAACCACGTCTCTCGGGCCCCCTTCTTTTGCAGCTCTCTCTCATCAAATTTGTACCTCTGCAGGTTCCCATTTCTCCATTCCGCCGGTAATTCCTCCGCTCCTCGGCGCCGAGAGCCCGCTCCACTCTGCCGTTGCACCCACGCCGCCGTCCGATTTCCCCACATCCACAGACGACATCTAGCACCCCGGAGGGAGCAGTTGCTATTGTTTCGGTTCTTAGTCGCTTCCGGTGGTGGCTATTGTCTGTCCTGTTGTTGTCGGGCTAGAGAAGTGTCTCTGGCGGTCCTCCGTACCCAAACTCCAACAGAGTGAAATACGCGCCTCGAAAGTATAAACCCCCATCGGTCAACTCGGTCCTTTGATCCGCTCCTCCCCGCTTTTTATAGACCGAGGAGATAGTACTTATCGCTTTCCGTCGAAGACTCGATGGTCCAGGGCAGGACTCTGCAGTCTATCTATCGTAGCTATGCGAATCGCGCTGGGATCCACGCTAATGCCAGGGCGATGCGTCGGCGCAGCCCGGACGGTGCTACTTGCGGAGAAATTTTACTTCCCATCTTTTTCGAAGTGGGATTGTGTGGTTGAGTGACGTTTTATGCCGTGGTGTTGCCGAGACTATGCCGATTCGGACTGCAAACGGCACGGCGACGACGATGAAATGGTCGGTATTTAGTGGGTTGGTGAATACGGGGCATGAAGATGATGACTTCTCTGGTGGTGAAGGGGGGAATGTCGAGAGCAGGGGATGCGGGGTGTGAATGGAGACAAAAGCTTATTGCCTTCAGTGAGGTGAGAGAGTACTCCTCGAATCGAGCCAATCCTCTTTGCAGCCTGTCTTGTTGACGCTCTCATGTTGTTACTGCATCCTGCAACCGTCGGATTATGTTGAGTTTTTCGGTTGCATTGCCGAGTCTGCGTCGAAACTCTCCTGACAATGTCGAGGAGAAGTGTTATCAGGGTGGAGTGTTGAATGCTCCTGCTGCATGCTTCATGTCAAGTATACAAAGGCGAGTCGCCTCGTTCGACGCATGCTTCACTTGCCGAGATACATCTTGCATCTATCCTGCTTCTCGTGCATTTGAATTCATCTCGATCAATCAAGGCGGTCTTCTTAGAGAGCCGGTTGTTGACTTGAGAAACATGATCCACACTGTATCATACCAAACAAACACTTTAATGAATCCCACTTTAAAAGAAGGGCAAAAATGGCTCTTGGGCTATGAATTGTGAGCTCCTCTCAGCTCGTGTATATCCGTTTATTGTTTCGTCTTGCATTTACTACTCGATTGAGATGTTGGTGGTTGTAGCCTATATGCAACAACTATTTTCCCTTGCAAATTACAACCAGAGTACAATCTTTCAGGAACCAATGAAGCATTCGTGACGTTGTTTATTGTTTGAGTAAAGAGGGGACTATACCTCAATCTCGATTTCAAAACGCACCTATGGCCCGGGTCTTAATTCGGACGACGACAGGTAGACTTAGAGTTGGGCCTCGAGACCAGAGTGAGTGGGGTTCTCTTTCACTAAACAGCGAGGTTCAAAAGCTATAACCTAGAGGTAGATAACCTGAGGCATACCTATCCCAAGATCTTATAGTTCGTGAGGCTTTTAACATTACGTCCTATACAGCTTTCAGAACTACCCCCCTTCAATCCTGACACTTCGCAAGATCAAAGCCTA
Organism: Ascocoryne sarcoides NRRL 50072; assembly: GCA_000328965.1. Lineage (NCBI taxonomy): Eukaryota > Fungi > Ascomycota > Leotiomycetes > Helotiales > Gelatinodiscaceae > Ascocoryne > Ascocoryne sarcoides. The sequence goes on from KB205940.1 coordinate 505,002, forward strand.
GAGCCATTCCACTCACCCAAGACCAGACCGTCTCGCGCTCTAAAGAACTCTTCTGGGCCTTGGGATATATAAGTGGAGTACAATAGTCATGGTACCCGTCCAACTGATACGTCCCGTAAACTCGACATGGATGTCAAATCCAAAGACAAACCTCCTTTCCCACCTGCTCTTCAACCAAAAAACCCCACTTGCTTTTTTTCTTCGTTTGCAATACGGATGCGTCTTGTGATCAGGTAATTAGGAGAGATTCCCTCTCTGCTTGCGGCGTCGGGTTGTTTTCCTGGGGGAATGAGATGGGGCGCCGGAGGGGGTGGCTGGCTGGTCTCCACCTTTTTGTGAGATAAGGGTGCGAGTGGTGGCGCGAGGGGACTTTGAGGAGTGGTGGGGCTTGGGGGGAGGTGTGGGAAGGGGATGACTGGTTGGGGATGGTTGATGGATGGATGGATGGGGG